>JAKFGQ010000802.1:0-10000 GCA_021498475.1 Saguinus midas | reverse complement strand
CGCAATTTCTGGATATCCGCCCGCCTTGATTTTTGAGGCCAATGAATAAGGCTGCCGTGAGCCACCGTTTCTGAATGTTATAATATTTTGTCAAAAGTAATTCAGAGAGACTCTGCGGGCACTGCCTGTTACACATGCAATCTAAGCAGTTTGAAAGGCCGAGGTGAGCGGTATCCTGAGGTCACGAGGTCGAGGTCAGCCTTTCCATTTTGGTGATAACCCACTCCACATATTAAGAGAAAAGAAAACAGGAAAGGTAATCAGACTGATGAGTGTGTGCAATGGAAACAGAATGAGGTGCCGGAGACTCCACGCCCAAGCGCCTTTCTTTATTTCGCACAGTTTCCCTCTGGTCACCAAGGCTGGACTGCAACAGTGCGATCTTTGCTTCCTAAACACCTGCCTTTTAAGTTCGAGAGATTTTCCTCCCAATGCCATTCAAATAGCTGCCATTGAAGTTGTCCACACCACCAGGTCCAGGTAACTTTCTAATTTTATTCTTCTGTACCTCCAAATTATGTTTATTGGACTTCCACAAAGCAGTCAAAACCAAGAAATACAATGCGAAAAGCAGCACACCTGTGCGTGTCATTTTTTAGCTACGACCACGCTGGCCTTCTGTGTAGCGTCCTAATTCTAGTGTAGCTGCTGCGGAAGCGAGCACATGCCGAGCCCAGCTCAGCTTTTTTGATGCTTCTCTGTTTTTGTGTTTTTCATAGGTAGCAGACTACGCTGTGTCCTCGGAGGCCAGTCTCGAACCGGTGACTTCAGCATCCGCCTGCCTCGGCATTCTTTGTGCTGGGCCAACAGGCTTGAGCCGCGGAGCACAACCCAAATTGTGTTTTCGTTTTATTTTATTTGTTTATTTATATATGTTGAGGCGGAGTTTCCCTGCTGTTACCCAGTGGAGCCAGACCAAAATTGTGTTTTCGTTTTATTTTATTTAATTATTTATTAATTAATTTATTCATTTATTTATTTTGAGGCGGAGTTTGCCTGCTGTTACCCAGTGGAGCCAGACCACAATTGTGTTTTCGTTTTATTTTATTTAATTATTTATTTATTTATTTATTTATTTATTTATTTATTTATTTTGAGGCGGATTTTTCCTGCTGTTACTCAGCGGAGCAGAACCCAAATTGTGTTTTCGTTTTATTTTATTTATTTATTTATTTATTTATTTATTTTGAGGCGGAGTTTCCCTGCTGTTACCCAGTGGAGTCCAAACGACATTGTGTTTTCATTTTTATTTATTTATTTATTTATTTATTTATATATTTTGAGGCGGACTTTCCCTGCTGTCACCCAGCGAAGCCGAAACCAAATTGTGTTTTCCTTTTATTTTATTTATTTATTTATTTATTTATTTTGAGGTGGAGTTTCCCTGCTGTTACCCAGTGGAGCCAGAGGAAAATTGTGTTTTAGTTTTATTTTATTTATTTATATATTTATCTATTTATTTATTTATTTATTTATTTTGAGGCGGAGTTTCCCTGCTGTTACCCAGTGGAGTCCAACCCAAATTGTGTTTGTGTTTTATTTTATTTTATTTATTTATTTAACCTGGAAAACACTCTTCAGGATAAAGACAGGTCAATACTCATGTCCAGAACATACAGAGAACACCACAAAGATACTCTGCAAGTAGATCAACCCCAAGGCATATAATCGTCAGATTCAACAGGGTTGAAACGAAAAAGAAAATACTAAGGGCAGCCAGAGAGAAAGGTCGGGTCACCCACAAAGGGAAGCCCGTCAGACTCACAGCAGATCTCTTGGCAGAGACTCTACAAGTCAGAAGAGAGTGGGGGCCAATATTCAACATCCTTAAAGAAAAGAGCTTTCAACCCAGAACTTCATATCCAGCGAAACTGAGCTTCAGAAGTGAAGGAAGAATAAAATTCTTCACGAACAAGCAAGTACTCAGAGATTTTGTCACCACTAGGCTTGCTTTACAAGAGCTCCTGAAAGAGGCACTACACATAGAAAGAAACAACCAGTTCCAGCCATCCTAAAAGCATACCAAATGCTAAAGACCACCAACAAAATGAAGAATGTCCATGAACCAACGGGCAAAACAGCCAGCTAGCATCAAAATGGCAGTATCAAATTCACACATAACAATATTGACCCCGAATGTAAATGGGCTAAATGCATCAATCAAAAGACACAGACTGGCAAATTAGATAAAAAACCAAAACCCATCAGTGTGCTCTATTCAGGAAACCCACCTCACATGCAAAGATACACAAAAGCTCACAATAAAAGGATGGAGGAAGATTTACCAAGCAAATGGAGAGCAAAAAAAAGCAGGAGTTGCAGTTCTCATCTCTGATAAAATAGACTTTAAAGCAACAAAGATCAAAAGGAACAAAGAAGGTCATTACATAATGGTAAAAGGATCAACACAACAAGAAGAGCTAACGATTCTAAATATATGTGGACCCAATTTGGAGCACCCAGATATATAAGGAAAGTTCTTAATGACTTACAAAGAGACTTAGACTCCCACACAATAATAGTGGGAGACTTTAACACTCCACTGTCAATAGCAGACAGATCAACCAGACAGAAAATTAACAAGGATATCCAGGACTTGAACTCCGACATGGAACAAGCAAACCTGATAGACATTTACAGAACTCTCCACCCAAAATCCACAGAATATACATTCTTCTCAGCACCGCATCAAACCTCCTCCAAAATTGACCACATAATTGGAAGTAAAGCACTTCTCAGCAAATGCAAAACAACTGAAAGCATAACAAAGAGTCTCTCAGACCATAGTGCAATCAAGTTAGAACTCAGAATTCAGAAAATAACTCAGAACCGCACAGCTTCATGGAAATTGAACAACTGAATCTTGAGTGTTGATTGGATAAACAATGAAATGAAGGCAGAAATAAAGAAGTTCTTTGAAAACAACGAAAATAAAGACACAACGTACCAGAATCTCTTGGACACATTCAAAGCAGTCTGTAGAGGAAAATATATAGCAATAAGTGGCCACATGAGAAGAGTGGAGAGATCTAAAATTGACACCCTATCGTCAAAATTGAAAGAACTAGAAGAGCATTATCAAAAAAGCTCAAAACCTAGCCAAAGACAAGAAATAACTAAGATCAGAGCAGAACTGAAGGAGATAGAGACAAGAAAAACCCTTCAAAAAATCAATAAATCTAAGAGCTGGTTTTTTGAAAAGATCAACAAAATAGACAGGCCACTAGCCAGACTGATAAAAAAGAAAAGAGAGAACAACCAAATAGATGCAATAAAAAACGATAAAGGGGAAATCACCACAGATTCCACAGAAATTCAAGCCATCATCAGAGAATACTACAAACAACTCAATGCACCCAAACTAGTAAATCAGGAAGAAATTGATAAATTCCTGGACGCCTGTGTCCTCCCAAACCTAAACCAGGAGGAAGCTGAAACTATGAATAGACCAATAACAAGGTCAGAAGTTGAGGCAGCAATTAAGAGCCTACCACACAAAGAAAGCCCAGGTCCAGATGGGTTCACAGCTGAATTCTACCAGACACACAAAGAGGATCTGGTACCATTCCTTCTGAAACTATTCCAAATAATCCAAAAGGAGGGAACCCTTCCCAAATCATTTTATGAGATCAACATCATCCTGATACCAAAACCTGGCAGAGACTCAACAAGTAAAGAAAACGTCAGGCCAATATCCATGATGAACATAGATGCAAAAATCTTCAATAAAATACTGGCAAATCGACTGCAGCAGCACATTAAAAAACTTATACATCATGATCAAGTATGATTAATCCCAGAGATGCAAGGCTGGTTCAACATACGCAAGTCTATAAATGTAATTCACCACATGAACAGAAGCAAAAACAAAAACCACATGATTATCTCAATTGAGAGAAGGCATTTGACAAAATTCAACAGGCATGTATTATTGTCTCTGACTCTAAATATTTGGGCATATGGAATAGACTAATGACTATTCCAATGTTGTGTATTACTGACTCAGACTTTGATTTTGTGGCCATATAAAAAAGACTAGTGTCGGGGGAGGAGGAAACATGGCGTCGTACAGGCGACTCAAGATTGCAGCTCTCAGTGAAGGAGCAGAGGGTGAATCCTAGCCGCATTTTCGGAGGTTCCTTTGATGCCCACAGAGAGTTGAAAGTCCCAGGTGTGGGAGAGACACGGGATGCGAGCACATCCGGCCGGCGCCACAGCGGGACCCGGCGCCAAACTCACTGGTGTGGGTGCCCTGTTAAACTGGCAATCTGAGATTTGGAAGGGCAGATTGGCATGTTCATCTGATTCAACAGGACTTGGACAATGAGACAGACCAGGAGTTTCCTTGGAAGCGTGATCTGAGCCGGGGTAGTGGGCAGTGGCACAAGAGATCACAGGGATCCCAGTGCCCCATCGGCAGGCTACTGGGGCGCCAGTGAGAGAGTCGACCTTTCAGCTTGGGGAGAGAAAGAGGGAGAGAGAGAGGACGGACTCTGAGGCAGGGATCTGGGTGATCTGGCTCGGCGGGTCCCACGCTCACAGGGACAAGCAGGGCGGCGACTGGAGATGCTTGGGGCTGAGAGTTTTGCTGCTGGCATCTAGAACGGTGCAGCCCGGTGAGGGAGGGCGTCCACCATTGATGCAGTCCACCCCCACTGAAGTACCGCGCGGCCTGCCATTGGGAGGCAACCTGCCATATCACAGATGAAGGGAGCCCAGCAGCAACAGGGCGGACCCGCGCTAGCAGGTCAGAGCTCCGGCAGGCAAATAGTGAATAGACTGCCGCCTAGTGGGGCAGGACAGTGCAACAGATCCTCATAAAGAAAGCCCCAACTTCCTGAGACAGAGCATCTAAGGGGGGGAGAAAAGGGGGGTGTTTTATGAGTTCTATAACAGCAGACATAAACAACTTCCCAACAACGCTGAATGAACAACGGAGCTCACAGCTCATCACTGGAGCTCCTATAAAGCACAGACTGTCTCCTCAAGTACCTCCCTGACCCCTGTATATCCAAGGAGTCACCCCAGAAAAGGACGAATCAGACTGACATTTGACTGGCTTTATTCTGGAACAAGGACAGCAGAAGAAGAAACTGGTATCATCCCTCACTGTTCCACAGCTACTGCAGGTATACCCCAGACAAGCAGGCCATGGAGTGGCCCTCAGCACTCATACAGCAGAGGGGATAGACCATTAGAGGGAAAACTAAGTAAAAGAAATACTTCATTATCAACAACCTCAGCGTCCACACAGAGACCCAACTGAAAAATCAGCAACTACTAAGACGACAGGCAGATAAATCCATAAAGATGGAAGAAACCAGCGCAAAAAAGAGGAAAGCACCCAAAACAAAAACACGTCACCTCCAAAAAAGGACCAAAACTTCTCACCAGCAAGGGAACAAAGCTGGACGGAGAATGAATGTGACGAAATCACGGAATCAGACTTCAGAAAGTGGATAATGAGAAACCTCAGTGAGCTAAAGGAACATGTTCCAACAAGTACAAAGAAACTAAGAATCTTGAAAAAAGATTTGAAAAAACATTCGACGAATTGATAACAAGAATGGAAAACCTAGAGAGGAATATGAATGAATTGAAGGAGCTGAAAAACACAACGAGAACTTCGCGAAGCATGCACAAGTTTCAACAGCCGAATTGACCAAGCAGAAGAAAGAATATCAGAAGTTGAAGATCAACTCAATGAAATAAAACGAGCAACCAAGATTAAAGAAAAAGTACAAAAGGAATGAACAAAATCTCCAAGAAATGTGGGACTATGTGAAGAGACCCAACCTACTTGATAGGTGTACCAGAATGTGACGAAGAGAATGAATCCGAGCTGAAAAACACCCTTCAGAATATTATCCAGGAAAATTTCCCCAACCTAGCAAGACAGGTCAATACTCAACTCCAGGAAATACAGAGAACACCACAAAGATACTCTGCAAGAAGAGCAACCCCAAGGCACATAATCGTCAGATTCACCAGGGTTGAAACGAAGGAGAAAATACTAAGGGCAGCCAGAGAGAAAGGTCGGGTCACCCACAAAGGGAAGCCCATCAGACTCACAGCAGATCTCTGGCAGAGACTCTACAAGTCAGAAGAGAGTGGGGCCAATATTCAACATCCTTAAAGAAAAGAGCTTTCAACCCAGAATTTCATATCCAGCCAAACTGAGCTTCATAAGTGAAGGAAAAATAAAATCCTTCACGAACAAGCAAGTACTCAGAGATTTTGTCACCACTAGGCCTGCTTTACAAGAGCTCCTGAAAGAGGCACTACACATAGAAAGAAACAACCAGTTCCAGCCATCCTAAAAGCATACCAAATGCTAAAGACCATCAAAAAAATGAAGAATGTACATGAACCAACGGGCAAAACAGCCAGCTAGCATCAAAATGGCAGTATCAAATTAACATATAACAATATTAACCCTGAATGTAAATGGGCTAAATGCACCTATAGAAAGACACAGACTGGCAAATTGATAAAAACCAAAACCAATCGGTGTGCTGTATCCAGGAAACCCACCTCACATGCAAAGATACACAAAGGCTCAAAATAAAAGGATGAAGGAAGATCTACCAAGCAAATGGAGAGCAAAAAAAAGCAGGAGTTGCAATTCTCATCTCTGATAAAATAGACTTTAAAGCAACAAAGATCAAAAGAGACAAAGGATGACATTACATAATGGTAAAAGGATCGACACAACAAGAAGAGCTAACGATTCTAAATATATATGGACCCAATGTAGGAGCACCCAGATATATAAGGCAAGTTCCTAATGACTTACAAAGAGACTTAGACTCCCACACAATAATAGTGGGAGATTTTAACACTCCACTGTCAATAGCAGACAGATCAACCAGACAGAAAATTAACAAGGATATCCAGGACTTGAACTCAGACCTGGGACAAGCAAACCTGATAGACATTCACAGAACTCTCCACCCAAATCCACAGAATATACATTCTTCTCAGCACCGCATCAAACCTCCTCCAAAATTGACCACATAATTGGAAGTAAAGCACTTCTCAGCAAATGCAAAACAACTGAAATCATAACAAACAGTCTCTCAGACCATAGTGCAATCAAGTTGAACTCAGAATTCAGAAAATAACTCAGAACCGCACAGCTTCATGGAAACTGAACAACTGGCTTTGAATGTTGATTGGATAAACAATGAAATGAAGGCAGAAATAAAGAAGTTCTTTGAAACCAACGAGAATGAAGACACAACGTACCAGAATCTCTGGACACATTTAAAGCAGTCTGTAGAGGAAAATATATAGCAATAAGTGCCCACATGAGAAGAGTGGAGAGATCCAAAATTGACACCCTATCGTCAAAATTGAAAGAGCTAGAGGAGCAAGATCAAAAAAGCTCAAAACCTAGCCAAAGACAAGAAATAACTAAGATCAGAGCAGAACTGAAGGAGATAGAGACAAGAAAAACCCTTCAAAAAATCAATAAATCTAAGAGCTGGTTTTTTGAAAAGATCAACAAAATAGACAGACCACTAGCCAGACTGATAAAAAAGAAAAGAGAGAACAACCAAATAGATGCAATAAAAAACGATAAAGAAGAAATCACCACAGATTCCACAGAAATTCAAACCATCATCAGAGAATACTACAAACAACTCTATGCACATGAACTAGTAAATCAGGAAGAAATGGATAAATTCCTGGACGCCTGTGTCCTCCCAAACCTAAACCAGGAGGAAGCTGAAACTATGAATAGACCAATAACAAGGTCAGAAGTTGAGGCAGCAATTAAGAGCCTACCACACAAAAAAAGCCCAGGTCCAGATGGGTTCACAGCTGAATTCTACCAGACACACAAAGAGGATCTGGTACCATTCCTTCTGAAACTATTCCAAATAATCCAAAAAGAGGGAACCCTTCCCAAATCATTTTATGAGACCAACATCATCCTGATACCAAAACCTGGCAGAGACTCAACAAGAAAAAGAAAACTTCAGGCCAATATCCATGATGAACATAGATGCAAAAATCTTCAATAAAATACTGGCAAACCGATTGCAACAGCACATTAAAAAACTTATCCATCATGATCAAGTAGGATTCATCCCAGGGATGCAAGGCTGGTTCAACATACGCAAGTCTATAAATGTAATTCACCACATAAACAGAAGCAAAAACAAAAACCACATGATTATCTCAATTGACGCAGAGAAGGCATTTGACAAAATTCAACAGCCCTTTATGCTAAGAACCCTCAATAAACTTGGTATTGATGGAACGCATCTGAAAGTAATAAAAGCTATTTTTAACAAACCAACAGCCAATATCATACTTAACGGGCAAAAACTGGTAGCATTCCCTTTGAAATCCGGCACTAGACAAGGATGCCCTCTCTCACCACTTCTATTCAACAGAGTACTGGAAGTTCTAGCCAGAGCAATCAGGCAAGAAAAAGAAATAAAGGGTATTCAAATAGGAAAGGTGGAAGCCAAATTGTCTCTATTTGCAGACGACATGATAGTATACCTAGAAGACCCCATCACCTCAGCCCAAAAGCTCCTGCAACTGATAAGCAACTTCAGTAAAGTCTCAGGATATAAAATCAGTGTGCAAAAATCACAAGCATTCCTATACACCAATAACACACTTAAAGAGCACCAAATTAAGAACGAAATGCCATTCACAATTGCTACAAAGAAAATAAAATACCTAGGAATACAACTCACTAGGAATGTAAGGGACCTCTTTAAGGAAAACTACAAACAACTGCTCAACGAAATAAGAGAGGACACAAAGAGATGGAGAAACGTTCCATGTTCGTGGTTAGGAAGAATCAATATTGTGAAAATGGCTATACTGCCCAAAGTAATTTACACATTCAATGCTATCCCCATCAAACTACCATTGAATTTCTTCACAGAACTGGAAAAAACCACCATGAATTTCATATGGAACCAAAAAAAGCCCTCATAGCCAAGTCAATTCTAAGCAAAAAGAACACAGCGGGAGGCATCACGCTACCAGACTTCAAACTATACTACAATGCTACAGAAATCAAAACAGCATGGTACTGGTACCAAAACAGAGATATAGACCAATGGAACAGAACAGAAGCATCGGAGGCAACACATCATATCTACAACCATATTATCTTTGATAAACCAGACAAAAACAGGCAATGGGGAAAGAATTCCCTATTTAATAAATGGTGTTGGGAAAATTGGCTAGCCATGTGCAGAAAGCAGAAACTGGACCCCTTTCTGACACCTTACACTAAAATTAACTCCAAATGGATTAAAGACTTAAACGTAAGACCTGACACCGTAAAAACCCTAGAAGAAAATCTAGGCAAAACCGTTCAGGACATAGGAGTAGGCAAGGACTTCATGAACAAAACACCAAAAGCATTGGCAACAAAAGCCAAAATAGACAAATGGGACCTAATCAAACTCCACAGCTTCTGCACGGCAAAAGAAACAGTCACTAGAGTGAATCGCAACCATCAGAATGGGAAAAAATCTTTGCAGTTTACACATCTGACAAAGGGCTGATATTTAGAATTTACAAAGAACTCAAACAGATTTACAGAAAAAAAAAAACAAGCCCATTCAAAAATGGGCAAAGGATATGAACAGAATCTTTACAAAAGAAGACATACATGAGGCCAACAAACATATGAAAAAGTGCTCATCATCACTGGTCATTAGAGAGATGCAAATCCAAACCACATTTTATTTTTGTAGTCTATCAGTTTATTTTTTATTTTTATTTTTTTAGTTTTTATTGCATTATAGGTTTTAGGGTACATGTGCAGAACGTGCAAAATAGTTGCATAGGTACACTCAATGGCAATGTGTTTTGCTGCCTTCCTCCCCTTCACCCAAACTTGGTATTCATCCCCAGGCTATCCCCCAGCCCCCCGCTGTCCCTCCCCATTTTCCCCAAAAGTCCCCAGTGTATAGTAGACCACCTCTCTGTGTCCATGTGTTCTCATTTTCTCACCCACCTA
>JAKFGQ010000801.1:0-14183 GCA_021498475.1 Saguinus midas | reverse complement strand
TAAATAAATAAATAAAATAAAACAAAAACTCAATTTGGCTTGGGCTCCCCTGGGTAACAACAGCTAAATAATGCCCACCTGTGAAATTGTCAGGAGACTTTTTCATGTGGCCTCTAATTTGGAGTGTCACTGAATAATGTGATGTAGTCAGGAGTCTATTTCATCTAGACACATATTCAAAGCTTCAGTGAATAAAACAGGCCCTTTATGTTGTAAAGAATCTGATTAATTTGGCCACATCTTCTGAGTGTCACGAAATAATACACACCTGGAGAATAATTTGGAGTCTATTTTCGATGGACATTCATTCAGAACATCGGTAAATAATGTACACCAGAGGAGTAGCCTGGAGTTTATTTTATTAGGACACTCATTCATAGCCTCAGTGGATAATATGCACGTGTGGATTAGTCCGGATTCCATTTTATAAGGCCAATGACTCATAACCTCAGTGAAAAATGCAAAAATGTAAAATACTTAGCAGTCTATTTCATATAGACACTCATTCAGAGATTCACAGAATAAATACAAATATTTGAGATAGACAGCGTTTTGTTTCATATGATTAAACAAAAAGAGCCTCATTGAGTAATGCACACCAGGAAAAGTGTTAGGAGTGTACTTTATATAGCCTTTAATTTACAGAGTCAGGAAATAATGCACACGTGTGACTAGTCTATTTTATATGGCCGCACAATCAAAGCTTTTTCGAGTACTGCACATGTGGGGAATAATCACTTGTCTGTTTCATATGGTGTTTCGTTTTTTGAATCAAAAACTTATGCACACCTGTGGAGTAAAATGGGTTCTATTTCAGAAGGCCACTCTTTCAGTGTTTTAGGGAATAATATGTATATCTGAAAAGTAAGGAATCTCTTTCACATGGCCACTCATTCAGGGCCTCTGTGAAGTATACTCCCCTTAAAAATATTCAAGTGTCTACTTTAAATGGCAACACATTCAGAGACTCTGTAGGTAATGAACACGTGGGCGATACACCTGAGTCTCTTTTTTATGACCACTTTCAGAGTCTCATTCAATTATAAACACCTGGGGAAGAGTTAAGTGTCTACTTCATGTAGCCACTCATTTAGAGTCTCAGTGAATAATGCACACCAGGGTAATAGTCGAGCACTTTTTATATGGCCACTCATTTTGTGCCTCACTGAGTGATATACACCTGAAGAATCCTCAGGATTCTATTTGATACTACCACGCATTTAGCACCTTATTGAATAATTCACAATGAAGCAATAGTCAGCTGTCTATTTTATATGGTCTATCACTCAAAGTTTCAGTGAATAATAAACTTCTATGGAGTAATCAGGACGCTGTTTAAGACAGCCATGAATTAAGGGCTTTCCTGAATGATACACACCTGGGTAATAGCCTGGTGTCTATTTCATATGAACTCTAATTTTGTGTATCGTTGAGTAATACACACCTGGGGCAGTGTCAGGAGTCTATTTGGTATGGACACTCAAACAGAACCTGTTTGATTAATGCACACATGTATAATAATGAGGAGTCTATGTCATACAGCTACTCATTCAGACAAACAGTGAATAATGCACATGTAAAGTAAATAGAAGTCTGATTCTTATGGACCCTCTTTCACAGCCTCACTGAATATTACACACTTGTGATATAGTCTGGAGTCTATTTTTTATGTCAACGCATTCAGAGAATCACTAAAGCACAAAATAGTCAGAAGTCTCTTTCCTATGGCCACTCGTTAAGAGCCTCACTAAGTGTACACACCTGGGGAAATAGTCAGGATTTACCATTATCCCCTCATTCAGAGTCTCACTAAATAATGCACACCTGTGGAATAGTCAGGAGACTCTTTCCTATCCATGTAAGAGCCTCACTAAGTGTACCTAAAGTCAGGATATACCTATATCCCTTCATTCAGAGTCTCACTAAATAATGCACACCTGTGGAATAGTCAGGAGACTTTTTCTGTGGCCTCAAACTCGGAGTGTCACTGAATAATGTGATGTAGTCAGGAGTCTATTTCATGTAGACACATATTCAGAGACACAGTGAATAAAACAGGCCCTTTATGTTGTAAGGAATCTAATTTATATGGCCACATCTTCTGAGCCTCACTGAATAATACACACCTGGAGAATAATTTGGAGTCTCTTTTCGATGGACATTCATTCAGAGCCTCGGTAAATAATGTACACCTGTGGAGTAGCCAGGAGTCTATTTTATTAGGACACTCATTCATAGCCTCAGTGGATGCACGTGTCAGTCCTTTACTGACTAACCTCAGTGAAAAATGCACAAATGTAAAGTACTCAGCAGTCTATTTCATATAGACATTCATTCAGAGATTCACTAAATAGTACAAATATTTAATATAGCAGCATCCTGTTTCATATGGTCACAAAAAATTCAGCCTCACTGAGTAAGGCACACCTAGGGAAGTGTTAGGAGTCTACTTTATAGCCTCTCATTTACAGCCTCAGGGAATAATGCACACGTGTGGAATAGACACTAGACTATTTATATGGCCACAAAATCAAAGCCTGAGTGAGTAATACACAACTTTGGAATAGTCACTTGTCTATTTTACATGCCCAAATATTTAGAGTCAGAGTCAATAATACACGCCTGTGGACAAGTCAGAAAACAATTTCATATGGCCAAAGTTTCAGAGCCTCAGTGAATAATACATACCTGGGAAATACTCAGGACGCTATTACATGTGGCATCAATTTCAGAGCTTCCTTGAATAAGAAACACCTCTATTGTAGTCAGAATTCTATTTCTATAGCCACATATTCAGAGCCTAACTGAATAACATACACCTTGGGAAAAGTTAAAATTCTATTTCATATAGCCACTCATTTAGAGCTGAATGTAAAAATGCACGCCTGAGGAGCATTCAGGAGGATCTTTGTATGGCCACTCATTCAGAGCTTCACGGAATAATACAGACCTATGAAAATGTCAGGAGTGTATTTCACACAGGCACTTATTCAGAAACTCAGTGAGGAATCATATATATCTGGAAAATCTTCAGGATTATATTATATATAGCCACTTATTTGAGACTCACTGAATAATGCACAGCTAAAAATAGTCTGGAGACTATTTGATATGACTCTTCACCCAGCGACTCAGTGGACAATGCAGAACTGAAAAATAGTCAAGAGGATAGAGTCAAGGTTTATGTTATGTGGTCACTCATTCAGAATCTCACTGAAGAATACACACCTTGGGAATAGTCAGTGTCCAAGTCATATGGACATTCAATCACAGCTGAATAATGCACAATGGGCAATAGTAAGAGTCTATTTATGGCCTGTCATTCGGAGCTTCAGTGCATAATAAACAGCTGTGGAGTAGTCAGGACCCTATTTAAGGTAGCCCCAAATTAAGCAGCTCCGTGAATGATACACATGTGTCAGAGTCAGAGACTATTTGACATAATTTCATCAGACTCATTTGGGTTTGTTGAGAATATTTCAAAAATGTCAGTTCATAATGGTACACATTCAGTGTTCTGTGAAGAATAACACCTGGGCAATACACACAGGTCTCTTTATGCCCACCCAGTCAGAGACTCATTCAATAATACACAACAAAGGAAGATTTAAGAGTCTACTTTGTAGCCACTCATTTAGAGCCTCAGTAAATGCACCAGGGTAATAGTCGAGCATTTTTATATGGCCACTTTTTTGTGCCTCACTGAGTGATATACACCTGAAGAATCCTCAGGATTCTATTTGATACTACCACTCATTTAGAACTTATTGAATAATTCCAATGGAGCAATAGTCATTTCTATTATATGGTCTATCATTCAAAGTTTCAGTGAATAGTAAACTTCTATGGAGTAATCAGGACGCTGTTAACATAGCCATGAATTAAGTGCCTTCTGAATGACACACCTGGGTAATAGTCAGGCGTCTATTTCATATGACTCTAATTTTGTATCACTGAGATACACACCTGGGGCAGTTTCAGGAGTCTATTTGGTATGGACACTCAAAACAAACCTGTTTAATAATGCACATGGATAATAATGAGAGTCTATGTCTTGGCTACTCATTCAGACAAACTGAATAATGCACATGTGAGTAATTAAGTCTGTTTCATATGGCCTCTTTCACAGCCTCACTGAATATTACACACTTGTGATGTAGTCTGGAGTCTATTTTTATGGCCACTCATTCAGAATCACTGATAATGAACACCTGTGGAATAGTGAAGTCTCTTTCCTATGGCCACTCATTAAGAGCCTCACTAATGTACACTCCTGGAATAGTCAGGATTCTTTATCCTCATTCAGAGTCTCAATAAATAATGCACACCTGTGGAATAGTCAGGAGACTTTTTCACTCTAATTCAGTGTACTGAATAATGTGTTGTAGTCAGTCTATTTCATGTAGACACATATTCAGAGCTTCAGTGAATAAGACAGACACTTGATATAGTAAGGAATCTAATTCATATGGAAACATATTCTGAGCCTCACTGAATAATACACCCTGGAGAATAATTTGGAGTCTATTTTCGATGGACATATATTCAGAGCCTCGGAAAATGATGTACACCTGTGGAGTAGCCAGGAGTCTATTTTATTAGGACACATTCATAGCCTCAGTGGATAATATGTGTGGATTAGTCAGGATTCCATTTTATAGATGACTCATAACCTCAGTGAAAATGCAAAATGTAAATACTTAGCAGTCTATTTCATATAGACACTCATTCACAGATTCACTGAATAACAAATATTTCAGATAGACATCCTGTTTCATATATTAAAAGAGCCTCACTGAGTAATGCACACCAGGAAGTGTTAGGGTGTACTTTATATAGCCTAATTTACAGAGTCAGGAAATAATGCACATAGACTAGTCTATTTATGACAAAATCAAAGTTTTCAAATACTGCACATGTGGAATAATCACTCTGTTTCATATGGTGTTTGTTTAATGAAAACTTATGCACACCTGTGGAGTAAAATGGGTTCTATTTCAGAAGGTCACTCTTTCTGTGTTTTAGTGAATAATATGTATATCTGAAAATTAAGGTATCTATTTCACATGGCCACTCGTTCAGGGCCTCTGTGAAGTATACTCCCCTTAAAAATATTCAAGTGTCTACTTTAAATGGCAACACATTCAGAGACTCTGTAGGTAATGAACACGTGGGCAATACACCTGAGTCTCTTTTTTATGCCCACTTTCAGAGTCTCATTCAATTATACAAACCTGGGGAAGAGTTAAGAGTCTACTTCATGTAGCCACTCATTTAGAATCTCAGTGAATAATGCACACCAGGGTAATAGTCGAGCACTTTTTATATGGCCACTCATTTTGTGCCTCACTGAGTGATATACACCTGAAGAATCTTCAGAATTCTATTTGATACTACCTCGCATTTAGCACCTTATTGAATAATTCACAATGGATCAATAGTCAGGTGTCTATTCTATATGGTCTATCACTCAAAGTTTCAGTGAATAATAAACTTCTATGGAGCAATCAGGACGCTGTTTAAGATAGCCATTAATTAAGTGCTATCCTGAATGATACACACCTGGCTAATAGCCTGGTGTCTATTTCATATGAACTCTAATTTTGTGTATCATTGAGTAATACACACCTTGGGCCGTGTCAGAAATCTATTTGGTATGGACCCTTAAACAGAACTTGTTTGATTAATGCATAATAATAAAGAGTCTATCATAGCTACTCATTCAGACAAACAGTGAATAATGCACATAAAATTAGAAGGCTGATTCTTATGGACCCTCTTTCAGCCTCACTGAATATTACACACTTGTGATATAGTCTGGAGTCTATTTTTTATGTCAACCCATTCGGAGAATCACTAAATAATGCACACCTGCGGAATAGTCAGAAGTCTCTTTCCTATGGCCACTCGTTAAGAGCCTCACTATATGTACACACTTGGAGAAATAGTCCGGATTTACCTTTATCCCTCATTCAGAATCTCACTAAATAATGCACACCTGTGGAATAGTCAGGAGACTCTTTTCTATGGCCACTCCATAAGAGCCTCACTAAGTGTAAAACCTGTGGAAATAGTCAGGAAATACCTATATCCTTTCATTCACAGTCTCACTAAATAATGCACACCTGTGAAATAGTCAGGAGACTTTTTCATGTGGCCTCTAACTCGGAGTGTCACTGAATAATGTGATGTAGTAGGAGTCTATTTCATGTAGACACATATTCAGAATCACAGTGAATAAAACAGGCCCTTTATGTTGTAAGGAATCTAATTTTTATGGCCACATCAACTGATCCTCACTGAATAAAACACACCTGGGGAATAATTTGGAGTCTTTTCATGGACATTCATTCAGAGCCTTTAATGTACACCTGGAGTAGCCAGGAGTCTATTTAGGACACTCATTCAGCCTCAGTGGATAATATGCACGTGGATTGTCCATTCCAATTTATATGGACTGACTCATAACCTCAGTGAAAATGCAAATGTAAAGTACTCAGAATATTTCATAGACATTCATTCAGAGATTCACTAAATAATATTTAAATAATATAGCTTTCATATGGTCACAAAAAAAGCCTCACTGAGTAAGGCACACCTAGGGAAGTGTTAGGAGTCTACTTTCCTGTCATTACAGCCTCAGGAATAATGCACTCATGTGGAATAGACACTAGTCTCTTTATATGCCAAAATCAAAGCCTGAGAGTAATACACAACTTTGGAATAGTCACTCTATTCTACACCAAATATTTAGAGTCAGAGTCAATAATACTGCCTGGACAGTCAGAAAACAATTTCATATGGCCAATTTCAGAGCCTCAGTGAATAATACACCTGTCTCAGGAGCTATTACATGGCATCTATTTCAGAGCTTCTTTGAATAACAAACACCTCTATTGTAGTCAGAATTCTATTTCCTATACATATTCAGAGCCTAACTGAATAACATACACCTTGGGAAAAGTTACTATTTTCATATTCATTTAGAGCCTGTAAATGAGGAGCATTCAGGAAAATTTAAACTCATTCAGAGCTCACAGAATAATACAGACCTGAAAACATCAGGTGTATTTCACATGGCCACTTTCAGAACCTCAGTGAGAATCATATATATCTGGAAAATACTCAGGATTATATTATATAGACACTTATTAAAACTCACTGAATAATGCACAGCTAAGAAGTCTGGAGACTATTTGATATGACTCTTCGACTCAGTGGAATGCAGAACTGAAAAATAGTCAAGAGGATAGAGTCAAGGTTGATATTATGGTCATCATTCAGAATCTCACTGAAGAATACACACCTTGGAATAGTCAGTGTCCAAGTCATATGGACACTCAATCACAGCACTACCGGACAATGTAAGGAGTCTATTTCATATGTCATTGAGCCAGTGCATAATAAACAGCTGTGGAGTAGTCAGGACCCTATTTAAGGTAGCCCAAATTAAGCAGCTCTGAATGATACACAATGTCAGAGTCAGGAGACTATTTGACATTTATATGCGAACCTCAAATATGTTTCATTTGAGAATAATCACCAGTCTGTTTTCATTAGTGTGGAGAATCAAAAAATAATGCAACCTGTGAGTAAAATGGGTCTACTTTCAGTGTTTAGTGAATAACATGTATATCTGATAAGTCAGGAATCTCAGATGGCCACTATTCAGGGCTCTGTGAAGAATACTCCCCTCAAAATAGTCAAGGGTCTACTTCAAATGGCTACACATTCAAAGTCCTGTAATGAACACCTGGGAAATACCTGAGTCTCTTTTATGCCACTTAGTAAGTCTCATAATACACACCTGGGAAGAGTTAAAGTCTACTTCATGTAGCCACTCATTTAGATTCTCAGTGAATCCACACCAGGGTAATAGTCGAGCATTTTTATATGGCCACTCATTCTGTGCCTCACTGAATGATACACACCTGGGAATTCTCAGGATTCTATTTCCTACCTCATTTGGAACCTATTTAATAATTCACAATGGAGCAATAGTCAGTGTTTTGTATGGCATCTCATTCAAAGATTCAGTGAATAATGAACTTCTATGGAGTAATCAGGACACTGTTTAAGATAGCCATGAATTAAGTGCCTTCCTGAATGATACATACCTGGTGGTTGTCAGGAGTCTATTTCATGAACTCTAATTCTGTGTAACTGAGTACACACCTGGGGAGTTTCAGGAGTCTATTTGGTATGGACACTCATCAAACCTGTGGAATAATGCACACATGGAGAATAATGAGGAGTCTATGTCATATGGCTACTCATTCAGACAAACAGTGAGCATGTGAGTCAGATTTCTGTTTCATATGGCTCTTTCACAGCCTCACTGAATATTACACACTTGTGATATAGTCTGAGTCTATTTTATGGCCATTCATTCAGAAACTGAATAATTCACCTGAAATAGTCAGTCTCTTTCTTTATGGATACGTTGAGAGCCTCACTGTACACCTGGATAAATAGTCAGGATTTGTACTTCTCATTCAGAGTCTCACTAAATAATGCACACCTGTGGAATAGTCAGGAGACTTTTCATGTGGCCTCTCATTCAATGTCATTGAAAATGGTGTACTCAGGAGACTCTTTCATGTAGACATAAATATTCAGAGCCTCAGTGCATAAGACAGACCCTTGATATAGTAAGAAATCTATTAGTATGACACATATTCTGAGCTCACTGAATAATACACCTGGAGTAATTTAGTCTATTTTCATGGACATTCATTCAGAGCCTCATTAAATAATGCAGACCTGTGGTAGTCAGGAGTCTCTTTCATTTAATTCAGCCTCAGTGGATAATAACATGTGTGGATTAATGATTTCATTATGTGTGTGATTCACTGAATAATAAAATATTTGAGATAGAGCCTCCTGTTTCATATTTTCACAAAAGCCTCACTGAGTGACACACCTGGGGAAGTTTTGGTGTACTTTAGCCTCATTTACAAACTTGAATAATGCACATGTGGAATAGACACTAGTCTGTTTTATATGGCCACAAAATCAAGCCTGAGTCAGTAATACACAACTTTGGAATAGACACAGGATTTTTCAAATATTTAGAGTCAGAGTCAATAATCACCTGTAGACTAGTCAGAAACAATTTCATATGGATTCAGAGCCTCAGTGAATAATAAATACCTGAGAAATACTCTGGACCCTGTTACATGTGGCATTTCTTCAGAGGTTCATTGAGTAAAGAACACCTGTGCTGTAGTCAGAATTCTATTTCATATAGCACATACTCAGAGCTAACTGAATAACAGACCTTGGGAAAGTCAGATTCTGTTTCATATACTCATTTTGAATAAAACTAAAGCCTGAGTAGTATATAGAGTCTTTTTATATGGCCACATTCAGAGCCTCACAGAATAAAAGTATGAAAATTTCAAGTGTAGTTGACATGGCCTCAGTGAAGAATCATATATCTGAAATACTCAGGATTCTATTATATAGAGATTCAACTCACTGAATACACTGGAGAATTGTCTGGACTATTTGATAAGACCTCCGACTCAGTGGAAAATGCAGAGCTGAGAAATTCAAGAGAACAGAGTCAGAAGTCTATTATATGTGGTCACTCGTTCAGAAACTGACTGAAGAATACACACCTTGGGAATAGTCAGAGTCCAGGTCATATGGCCACTCAATCATAGCATTACCGAATAATGCACAATGGGGAAATAGTAAGGAGTCTATTTCATAAGGCCTCTCATTCAGAGCTTCAGTGTGTAATAAACAGCTGTGGAGGAGGGAGGACCATATTGAAGGTAGCCCAAAATAAAGCAGCTCCGTGAATAATACACACATGTGTGAGAGTCAGGAGACTATTTGATATGGACACTCATACAGAACCTCTTCGAATATTGCATATGTGGGGAATAATCAATAGTCTATTTCATATGGTGGTTCGTTTGAGTCAAAAACACACCTGTGGAGTGAACTGCGGTATATTTCATAATGCCACACTTGCCGTGTTTTAGTGAATAAAATTTATATCTGATAATTCAGGAATCTCTTTCACATGGCCACTCGTTCTCGTCCTCTGTGAATAATGCTCCCCTCAGAAACAGTCAAGGGTCTACTTCAAATGCCTACACATTCAGAGTCTCTGTAAGGAAGGAACACCTGGGCAATACACCTGAGTCTCTTTTTTGTGTCCACTTAGTCAGAGTCTAATTCAATAATACACACCTGGGGAAGAGTTAAGGGTCTACTTCATGTAGCCACTCATTACGATTTTCAGTGAATAATTCACACCAGGGTAATAGTCGAGCATTTTTTATATGGCCATTCATTCTGTGCCTTCCTGAATGATACACAGCTGGGGAATTCTCAGGATTCTATTTCATACTAACACTCATTTAGAAACTTATTGAATAATTGACAATGGAACAATAGTCAGGTGTCTATTTTGTATGGCCTCTCATTCAAAGTTTCAGTGAATAATGAACTTCTATGGAGTAATCAGGACACTGTTTAAGATACCCATGAATTAAGTGCCTTCCTGAATGATACACACCATGGTGGTGGTCAGCAGTCTATTTCATATGAACTCTAATTCTGTGTAACGCTGAGTAATACACACCTGGGGGAGTTTCAGGAGTCTATTTCGTATTGACACTCATACCAACCTGTTGGAATAATGCACACATGGGGATTAATGAGGAGTCTATGTCATACGGCTACTCATTCAGACAAACAGTGAATAACGCCCATGTGAAGTCATTAGAATCCTGTTTCATATGGCCCCTTTTTCACAGCCTCACTGAATATTACACACTTGTGATATAGTCTGGAATCTATATTTTATGATCACTCATTGAGAGAATCACAGAAAAATTCCCACCTGCGGAATAGTCAGAAGTCTCTTTCCTATGGATACCCGTTGAGAGCCTCACTAAGTGTACACACCTGGATAAATAGTCAGGATTTACTTGTATCTCCTCATTCAGAGTCTCACTGAATAATGCACACCTGTGGAATACTCAGGAGACTTTTTCATGTGGCCTCTCATTCAATGTGTCATAGAAAAGTATGGTGTAGTCAGGAGACTCTTTCATGTAGACACATTCAGAGCCTCAGTGCATAAGACAGGCCCTTGATATAGTAAGAAATCTGATTAGTATGACCACATTTTCTGAGGCTCACTGAAAAATACACACCTGGAAAGTAATTTGGAGTCAATTTTCGATGGATATTCATTCAGAGCCTCAGTAAATAATGCACACCTGTGAATTGGTCAGGAGTCTCTTTCATTTGGACACACATTCATAGGCTCAGTGGATAATATGCACGTGTGGATTAATCAGGATTCCATTTTATATGGCCACTGACTCATAACCTCAATGAATAATGCACAAATGTAAAGTACTCAGCAGTTTATTTCATATAGCTGCACATTCAGTGATTCACTGAATAATAAAAATATTTGAGATAGAGAGCCTACTGTTTTATATTGTCATACAAAAGAGCCTCACTGTGTGACACACACCTGTGGAAGTTTTAGGAGTGTACTTTACATAGCCTCTCATTTAGAGCCTAAGGGAATAATGCACATCTGTGGCATAGAAACTAGTCTGTTGTATATGGCCACAAAAAAAAAGCCTGAGTCAGTAATACATAACTTTGGAATAGTCACTAGTCTATTCTATATGCCCAAATATTTAGAGTCAGAGTCAAAAATACACACCTGTAGACTAGTCAGGAAACAATTTCATATGGCCAAAGTTTCAGAGCCTCAGTGAATAATAAATACCTGAGGAATACTCTGGACGCTGTTACATGTGGCATTTCTTCAGAGGTTCATTGAGTAAAGAACACCTGTATTGTAGTCAGAATTCTATTTCATATAGCCACATACTCAGAGCCTAACTGAATAACAGACACCTTGGGAAAGTCAGGATTCTTTTTTGTATAGCCATTCATTTACAGCCAAAAGTAAAAACTCACACCTGAGTAGTATATAGGAGTCTCTATTATATGGCCACTCATTCAGAGCCTCACAGAATAATACAGACGTATGGAAATGTCAGGAGTGTACTTGACATGGCCACTTATTCAGTTCCTCAGTGAAGAATCATATATCTGGAAAATACTCAGGATTCTATTATATATAGCCACTTATTAAGAGACTCATGAATAATGCACACCTGGAGAATTGTCTGAAGACTATTTGATATCACTGTTCACCCAGCGACGCAGTGGAAAATGCAGAGCTGAGAAATAGTCAAGAGGACAGAGTCAGGAGTCTATTTTATATGGTCACTCGTTCAGAAACTGACTGAAGAATACACACCTTGGGAATAGTCAGAGTCCAGGTCATATGGCCACTCAATCACAGCATTACCAATAATGCACAATGGGGCAATAGTAAGGAATCTATTTCATATGGCCTCTCATTCAGAGCTTCAGTGTGTAATAAACAGCTGTGGAGGAGGGAGGACCTATTGACGGTAGCTCCAAATAAAGCAGCTCTGTGAATGATACACACATGTGTGAGAGTCAGGAGACTATTTGATATGGACACTCATACAGAACCTCTTCGAATATTGCACATGTGGGGAATAATCACTAGTCTATTTCATATGGTGGTTCGTTTGGAGAGTCAAAAAATATCATGCACCTGTGGAGTAAAATGCGGTCTATTTCATAAGGCCACTCTTTCAGTGTTTTAGTGCATAACATGTATATCTGATAAGTCAGAAATCTCTTTCACATGGCCACTCGTTCTGGGCCTCTGTGAATAATACTTTCCTCAGAAACAGTCAAGGGTCTACTTCAAATATCTGCACATTCAGCGTCTCTGTAAGTAACGAACACCTGGGCAATACACCTGAGTCTCTTTTTTATGCCCACTTAGTCAGAGTCTCATTCAATAATACACACCTGGGGAAGAGTTAAGAGTCTACTTCATGTAGCCACTCATTTCAATCCTCAGTGAATAATCCATACCAGTGTAATAGTCGAGCATTTTTTATATGGCCACTATTCTGTGCCTCCCTGAATGATACAATCCTGGGGATATTTCAGGATTCTATTTCATGCTGCCACTCATTTAGAACCTTATTGAATAATTCACAATGGAGCAATAGTCAGGTGTCTATTTTGTATTGCCTCTCATTCAAAGTTCCAGTGAATAATGATCTTCTATGGAGTAATCAGGACACTGTTGAAGATAGCCATGAATTAAGTGCCATCCTGAATGACACACACCTTGGTGGTAGTCAATAGTTTATTTCATATGAACTCTAATTCTGTGTAACACTGAGTAATACACACCTCGGGGAGTTTCAGGAGTCTATTTGGTATAAACACTCATATCGAACCAGTTGGAATAATGCACACATGGAGAATAATGAGGTGTCCATGTCATAGTGCTACTCATTCAGACAAACAGTAAATAACGCACATGTGGAGTCATGAGAATTCTGTTTCATATGGCCTCTCTTTCACAGCCTCACTGAATATTACACATTTGTGGTATAGTCTGGAGTCTATATTTTATGGCCACTCATTCAGAGAATCACTAAATAATTCACACCGGTGGAATAGTCAGAAGTCTCTTTCCTATGGCTACCCGTTGAGAGCCTCACTAAATGTACACACCTGGATAAATAGTCAGGATTTAGTTGTATCTCCTCATTCAGAGTTTCACTAAATAATGCACACCTGAAGATGGCGTCGTAGAGGCGACTCAGGATTGCAGCTCTCAGTGAAGGTGCAGAGAGTGAGTCCTAGCCACATTGCTGGATGGACGTTTATTGCCCACAGAACTTTGAAAGTCCCAGGTGTGGAAAAGACACGGAACGCTAGCTTTAGCGCAGCTGGCTCGGGCCAGTTCGGCCAGGCTCCGCACCACAGTGGCACCTGGCACAAAACTCACTGGTCCGGGTGCTTTGCTAAACAGGCAATCTGTGATGTGGAAGGGCAGATTGGCATGTCCATTTGATTGAACGGGACTTGGACAATGAGCCAGACCAGGAGATTTCTGGGAAACGTGATCTGAGCCGGTGCAGTGGGCAGCGGCATGGGAGATCACGGAGCCCAGTGACCTATCAGCAGGCTACTGGGGTGCCAGTGAGAGAGTCAACCGTTCAGCTTGGGAAAGGAAGAGAGAGAGAGGATGGACTCTGAGGCAGGGAGCTGGGGATCGGGCTTAGCGGTCCCAC
>JAKFGQ010000800.1:0-14185 GCA_021498475.1 Saguinus midas | reverse complement strand
ATTCCCAGGATTGCTTCATGAGTGGAGGGGTATTCTCAGCGCCTCTTCCATTGAGGTAGACAGCACAAAGCTTCCTGTGCACTCATATTAAAACATAGGTACATTTGAAGGTATTTGGTGTCTATCATATGAGGTTTAAGATGTGTGGCTATCTTTTCCTTCCGTGGATGTGGATAGGAAATCAAACATGGATTTTTAGCATGTATTTTTCTCAGCTGGTATAATCTCTGATCAGAATACTTTTCAGGACATAGGAGTAGGCAAGGACTTCATGACCAAAACACCAAAAGCATTGGCAACAAAAGCCAAAATAGACAAATGGGACCTAATCAAACTCCACAGCTTCTGCACGACAAAAGAAACAGTCACTAGAGTGAATCGGCAACCATCAGAATGGGAAAAAATCTTTGCAGTTTACGCATCTGACAAAGGGCTGATATCCAGAATCTACAAAGAACTCAAACAGATTTACAGGAAAAAACAAACAAGCCCATTCAAAATGGGCAAAGGATATGAACAGACACTTGACAAAAGAAGACATACATGAGGCCAACAAACATATGAAAAAATGCTCATCATCACTGGTCATTAGAGATGCAAATCAAAACCACATTGAGATACCATCTCACGCCAGTTAGAATGGTGATCATTAAAAATCTGGAGACAGCAGATGCTGGAGAGGATTTTACTGCTATTTTGTTATATGAGGGTATTCTGCTGGAAATGCCTGTTTTGAGATTCTCCACAGAAAGCCTTTCCAGACTGCTCATAAACACACGAATTTAACTCTGTAAGTTGAATGCACATTGACAACCGTTTTATTAGATCGCTGTTTTGGTTTTAGAACCAGATATTTCTCTTATTACAGCATATACACCCATTCACTCAGAAATGTCCAAACGCAGCTTTTACCAGAAAAGTGTTTCTAACTCCTGAATCTAAAGGGAGATTTAACTCACTTAGCTGAACAAACGCACAGCAGAGCAGATTGAAGATATGTTTCTTCTGTGTTTTAGGCAGAGTTTTACTGCTATTTTGTTATATGCGGAATTCTGCTGGAAATGCCTTTTTTGATATTCTCCAAAGAAAGCCTTTCCAAATTGCCACATAAAAACACCAGTTTAGCTCTGTAAGTTGAATGCACACATTGACAATAATTTTTTTAGATCGCTCTGTTTTACTTTTAGAACCAGATATTTCTCATTACAGCATATACTCCCATTGACTGAGGAATGTCCAAATGCAGCTACCAGAAACGTGTTTCTAACTCCGGAATCTTAAGAGAGATTTAACTCACTTAGTTGAACAAAGGCACAGCAGAGCATATTGCAGCATATGTTTCTTCTGTGTTTTAAAAACAGTTTTACTGATATTTTGTTATATGAGGGTATTCTGCTGGTAATGCCTGTTTTGACATTCTCCACAAAAAGCCTTTCAAATCTGCCACATAAAACAAGAGTTTAACTCTGTAAGTTGACTGCACACATTGACAACCATTTTTGTTAGATTGTTAAGTTTTGGTTATAGAACCAGATATTTCTTATTACAGCATATACTTTCATTCAGTCAGGAATGTCCAAACGCAGCTTTTACCAGAAACGTGTTTCTAACTCCTGAATCTAAAAAGAGGTTTAACTCACTTAGTGGAACAAATGCAAAGCAGAGCAGATTGAAGGATACATTTCTTCTGTGTTTTAGGAACAGTTTTACTGCTATTTTATTATATGCGGGATTCTGCTGGAAATGCCTGTTTTGAGATTCTTTGCAGAAAGACTTTCCAAGCTGCCACATAAACACATGAGTTTAACTCTGTAAGTCGAAGGCACACATTGAAAACCATTCTGTTAGATAGCTCCCTTTTGGTTTTAGAACCAGATATTTCTCATTACAGCATATAATCCCATTCACTCAGGAATGTCCAAATGCAGCTTTTACCAGAAACGTGTTTTTACCTCGTGAATCTAAAGAGAGTATTAACTCACTTAGCTGAACAAATGCACAGCAGAGCAGATTGAAGGATATGTTTCTTCTGTGTTTTAGGGACAGTTTTACTGCTATTTTGATATATGCGGGCATTCTGCTGGAAATGCTGTTTTGAGATTCTCCACAGAAACCCTTTCCAAATTGCCGCATAAACACAAGTGCTTAACTCTGTAAGTTGAATTCACACATTGACAACCATTCTGTTAGATAGCTCCGTTTTGGTTTTAGAACCAGATATTTCTCATTACAGCATATACTCCCATTCACTCAGGAATCTCCAAACGCAGCTTTTACTAGAAACGTGTTTCTAACTCCTTAATCTAAAGAGAGATTTATCTCAATTAGTAGAAAAAACACACAGTAGATGAGATTGAAGTATACATTTCTTCTATGTTTTAGGAACAGTTTTACTGCTATTTTGTTATAGGCGGGAATTCAGCTGGAAATGCCTGTTTTGAGATTCTCCATAGAAAGCCTTTCCGAACTGCCGCATAAACACATAAGTTTAACTATTTAAGTTGAATGCACACATTGACAACCATTCTGTTAGATAGCTTCATTTTGGTTCTAGAGCCAGATTTTTCTCATTACAGCATATACTCCCATTCATACAGGAATGTCTAAACGCAGCTTTTACCACAAACGTGTTTCTAACTCCTGAATCTAAAGAGAGATTTAACTCACTTAGTTGAACAAACGCACAGCAGAGCAGATTGAATGATATGTTTCTTCTGTGTTTTAGGATCAGTTTTACTGCTATTTTGTTATATGTGGAAATTCTGCTGGAAATGCCTCTTTTGAGATTCTCTACAGAAAGCCTTTCCAAACTGCCACATAAACACATTATTTTAACTCTGTAAGTTGACTGCACACATTGGCAACCATTCTGTTAGATTGCTTTGTTTTGGTTTTTAAACCAGATATTTCTCATTACAGCATATACTCCCATTCACTCAGGAATGTCCAAACGCAGCTTTTACCAGAAACGTGTTTTTAACTCCTGAATCTAAAGAGAGATTTAACTCACTTAGTTGAACAAACGCACAGCAGAGCCGATTGAAGGATTCGTTTCTTTTGTGTTTTAGGGACAGTTTTACTGCTATTTTTTTTGTTTGCGGGTATTCTGCTGGAATTTCCTGTTTTGAGATTCTCCACAGAAAGCCATTCCAAACTGCGGCATGAACACTCGAGTTTAACGCTGTAAGTTGATTGCACAGATTGACAACTGTTCTGTTAAATAGATTTGTTTTGGTTTTAGGACTAGATATTTCTGATTACAGCATATATTACCATTCACTCAGGAATGTCCAAATGCTGCTTTTATCAGAAACGTGTTTCTAACTAATGAATCAAAAGACAGAAGTAACTTACATGGTTGAACAAATGCACAGTAGAGCAGATTGAAGGATACGTTTCTTCTGTGTTTTAGGAACAGTTTTACTGCTATTTTGTTATATGCGGGAATTCTGCTGGAAACGCCTGTTTTGAGATTCTCCACAGAAAGCCTTTCTAAACTGCCACATAAACACAAGAGTTTAACTCTGTAAGTTGAATGCACACATTGGCAACCATTCTGTTAGATAGCTCCGTTTTGGTTTTAGAACCAGATATTTCTCATTACAGCATATCCTTCCATTCACTCAGCAATGTCCAAACGCAGCTTTTACCAGAAACTTGTTTCTAACTCCTGAATCTAATGACAAATTTTTCTCACTTATTTCAACAAACGCACAGCAGAGCAGATTGAAGGATACGATTCTTCTGTGTTTTAGGGACAGTTTTTCTGCTCTTTTGTTATATGCGGGAATTCTGCTGGAAATGCCTGTTTTGAGATTCTCCACAGAAAACCTTTCAAACTGCCGCATGAACACCTGAGTTTAACTCCGTAAGTTGAATGCACACATTAAAAACCATTCTGTTAGATAGCTCCGTTTCGGTTTAAAACCAGATATTTCTCATACAGCATATACTATTCACTCAGGAATGTCCAAATGCAGCTTTTACCTGAAACATGTTTCTAACTCCTGAATCTAAAGAGAGATTTAACTCACTTAGTTGAACAAACGCCCAACGGAGCAGACTGAAGGATACGTTTCTTCTGTGTTTTAGGAACACTTTTACTGCTATTTTGTTATATGGGGAATTCTGCTAGTAATGACTGTTTTGAGATTCTCCAAAGAAACACTTACCAAACTGCGGCATGAACACATGAGTTTAACTCTGTAAGTTGAATGCACACATTGACAACCATTCTGTTAGATAGCTCCGTTTTGGTTTAAAACCAGATATTTCTTCTTTACAGCCTGTACTTTCATTCACTCAGGAATGTCCAAATGCAGCTTTTACCAGAAACGTGTTTCTAACTCCTGAATCTAAAGAGAGATTTAACTCACTCAGTTGAACAAACGCACAGGAGCAGATTGAAGGATACTTTCTTCTGTGTTTTAGGACAAAGTTTTACTGCTATTTTGTTATATGCGGAATTCTGCTGGAAATGCCTGTTTTGAGATTCTCCACAGAAAGCCTTTCCAAACTGCCGCATAAACACATGAGTTTAACTCTGTAAGTTGAATGCACACATTGACAACCATTCTGATAGAGAGTTCCTTTTTGGTTTTAGAACCAGATATTTCTCATTACAGCATATACTCGCATTCGCTCATGAATGTCCAAACGCAGCATTTACTAGAAACGAGATTCTAACTCCTTAATCTAAAAAGATGTTTAAGTCACTTTGTTGAACAAACACACAGCAGAGTATATAGAAGGATACGTTACTTCCGTGTTTTAGGGAGAGTTTTAGTGCTTTTTGTTATATGCAGGAATTCTGCTGGAAATGCCTGTTTTGAGATTCTTCACAGAAATCCTTTCCAAATTGCCGCATAAACACAAGTGTTTAACTCTATAAGTTGAATTCACACATTGACAACCATTCTGTTAGATAGCTCCGTTTTGGTTTTAGAACCAGATATTTCTCATTACAGCATATATTCCCATTCACTCAGAATGTCCAAACGCAGCTTTTACCAGAAACGTGTTTTTACCTCTTGAATCTAAAGAGAGTATTAACTCACTTAGTTGAACAAACGCACAGCAGAGTATATCGAAGGATACATTACTTCTGTGTTTTAGGGACAGTTTTAGTGCTTTTTGTTATATGCAGGAATTCTGCTGGAAATGCCTGTTTTGAGATTCTCCACAGAAAGCCTTTCCAAATTGCCGCATAAACACACGAGTTTAACTCTATAAGTTGAATTCACACATTGACAACCATTCTGTTAGATAGCTCCGTTTTGGTTTTAGAACCAGATATTCTCATTACAGCATATACTCCATTCACTCAGGAATGTCCAAACGCAGCTTTTACCAGAAACGTGTTTCTAACTCCTGAATCTAAAGAGAGAATTTAACTCACTTAGTTGAACAAACGCACAGCAGAGCAGATTGAAGGATACGTTTCTTCTGTGTTTTAGGCAGAGTTTTACTGCTATTTTGTTATATGGGAATTCTGCTGGAAATGCCTGTTTTGAGATTCTCCACAGAAAGCCTTTCAAACTGCCCTTAAACACAACGAGTTTAACTCTGTAAGTTGAATGCACATTGACAACCATTCTGTTAGATAGCTTTTTGGTTTTAGAACCAGATAGTTCTCATTACAGCATATACTCCTTCACTCAGGAATGTCCAAATGCAGCTTTTACCAGAAACGTGTTTTTAACTCCTGAATCTAAAGGAGATTTAACTCACTTAGTTGAACAAATGCACAGCAGCAGATTGAAGGATACGTTTCTTCTGTGTTTTAGGCAGTTTTACTGCTATTTTATTATATGCGGAATTCTGCTGGAAATGCCTGTTTTGAGATTCTCCACAGAAAGCGTTTCCAGACTGCCCTTAAACACACGAGTTTAACTCTGTAGGTTGAATGCACACATTGACAACCCTTTGTTTAGATTGCTCTCTTTTGGTTTTAGAACCGGATATTTCTCTTTACAACATATACTCCCATTCACTCAGGAATGACCAAACGCATGATTTACCAGAAACTTGTTTCTAACTCCTGAATCTAAAGGAGATTTTACTCACTACGTTGAAAAAACGCACAGCAGAGCAGATTGAAGGATATTTCTTCTGTGTTTTAGGCAGTTTTACTGCTATTTTGTTATATGCGGAATTCTGCTGAAATGCCTGTTTTGAGATTCTCACAGAAAGTTGTTTCCAGACTGCCGCATAAACACATGAGTTTAACTCTGTAAGTTGAATGCACACATTGACAACCATTCTGTTAGATTGCTGCATTTTGGATTTAGAACCAGATATTTCTCATTACAGCATATACTCCCATTCACTCCGGAATGTCCAAACGCAGCTCTTACCAGAAACGTGTTTCTAACTCCTGAATCTAAAGGAGATTTAACTCACTTAGTTGAACAAACGCACAGCAGAGCAGATTGAAGGATACGTTTCTTCTGTGTTTTAGGAACAGTTTTACTGCTATTTGTTTATATGCGGAATTCTGCTGGAAATGCCTGTTGTTATTCTCCACAGAAAGCCTTTCCAAACTGCCGCATAAAGACACGAGTTTAACTCTGTAAGTTGAATGCACACATTGACAACCATTCTGTTAGATAGCTCGCTTGTTGGTTTTAGAACCAATAGTTTCTCATTACAGCATATACTCCATTCACTCAGGAATGTCCAAACGCAGCTCTTACCAGAAACGTGTTTCTAACTCCTGAATCTAAAGGAGATTTAACTCACTTAGTGAACAAACGCAGCAGAGCAGATTGAAGGATACGTTTCTTCTGTGTTTTAGGCAGTTTTACTGCTATTTTCGTTATATGCGGAATTCTGCTGAAATGCCTGTTTTGAGATTCTCCACAGAAAGCGTTTCCAAACTGCCCTTAACACACGAGTTTAACTCTGTAAGTTGAATGCACACATTGACAACCATTCTGTTAGATAGCTCCGTTTTGGTTTTAGAACCAGATATTTCTCATTACAGCATATACTCCCATTCACTCAGGAATGTCCAAACGCAGCTTTTACCAGAAACGTGTTTCTAACTCCTGAATCTAAAGAGATTTAACTCACTTAGTTGAACAAACGCACAGCAGAGCAGATTGAAGGATACGTTTTCTCTGTGTTTTAGGCAGAGTTTTACTGCTATTTTGTTATATGCGGGAATTCTGCTGAAATGCCTGTTTTGAGATTCTCCACAGAAAGCCTTTTCCAGACTGCCGCATAAACACATGAGTTTAACTCTGTAAGTTGAATGCACACATTGACAACCATTCTGTTAGATAGCTGTTTTTGGTTTTAGAACCAGATATTTCTCATTACAGCATATACTCCCATTCACTCAGGAATGTCCAAACGCAGCTCTGCCAGAAACGTGTTTCTAACTCCTGAATCTAAAGAGATTTAACTCACTTAGTTGAACAAATGCACAGCAGAGCAGATTGAAGGATACGTTTCTTCTGTGTTTAGGCAGAGTTTTACTGCTATTTTGTTATATGCGGAATATTCTGCTGGAAATGCCTGTTGTGAGATTCTCCACAGAAAGCCTTTCCAAACTGCCACATAAACGCACGAGTTTAACTCTGTAAGTTGAATTCACACATTGACAACCATCGTGTTAGATAGCTTTTCTTTGTTCTAAAACCAGATGTTTCTTATAACAGCATATACTCCCATTCACTCAGCAATATCAAAATGCAGGTTTAACCAGAAACGTGTTTCTAAATCCTGAATCTAAAGATAGATTTAACTCACTTAGTTGAACAAACACAGCAGAGCAGATTGAAGGATACGTTTCTTCTGTGTTTTAGGCAGAGTTTTACTGCTATTTTATTATGCTGTATTCTGCTGCTGAAATGCCTGTTTTGAGATTCTCCACAGAAAGTGTTTCCAAACTGCTGCATAACACATGAGTTTAACTCTGTAAGTTGAATGCACACATTGACAACATTCTGTTAGATAGCTCTGTTTTGGTTTTAGAACCAGATATTTCTCATTACACCATATATTCCCATTCACTCAGGAATGTCCAAACGCAGCTCTTACCAGAAACGTGTTTCTAACTCCTGAATCTAAAGAGATTTAACTCACTTAGTTGAACAAACGCACAGCAGAGCAGATTGAAGGATACATTTCTTCTGTGTTTTAGGCAGAGTTTTACTGCTATTTTGTTATATGCGGTATTCTGCTGGAAATGCCTGTTTTGAGATCTCCACAGAAAGCGTTTCCAAACTTCTGCATAAACACATGAGTTTAACTCTGTAAGTTGAATGCACACATTGACAACCATTCTGTTAGATAGCTCCGTTTTGGTTTTAGAACCAGATAGTTCTCATTACAATATACTCCATTCACTCAGGAATGTCCAAACGCAGCTCTTACAGAAACGTGTTTCTAACTCTGAATCTAAAGAGATTTAACTCACTTAGTTGAACAAACGCACAGCAGAGCAGATTGAAGGATACGTTTCTTCTGTGTTTTAGGCAGAGTTTTACTGCTATTTTATTATATGGGTATTCTGCTGGAAATGCCTGTTTTGAGATTCTCCACAGAAAGCGTTTCCAAACTGCTGCATAAACACATGAGTTTAACTCTGTAAGTTGAATGCACACATTGACAATTCTGTTAGGTAGCTCCGTTTTGGTTTTAGAACCAGATTTCTCATTACAGCATATACTCCCATTCACTCAGGAATGTCCAAACGCAGCTCTACCAGAAACGTGTTTCTAACTCCTGAATCTAAAGATTTAACTCACTTAGTTGAACAAACGCACAGCAGAGCAGATTGAAGGATACGTTTCTTCTGTGTTTTAGGCAGTTTTACTGCTATTTTGTTATATGGGGTATTCTGCTGGAAATGCCTGTTTTGAGATTCTCCACAGAAAGAGTTTTCAAACTGCTGCATAAACATATGAGTTTATCTCTGAACGATGAATGCACAGATTGACAACCATTCTGTTAAATAGCTTTTTTTTTGGTTTTAGAATCTGATATATCACATTACAGCACATACTCTCATTCACTCAGGAATATCAAAATGCAGGCTTTACCAGAAACCTGTTTCTAACTTCTGAATCTAAAGATAGATTTAACTCAATTAGTTGAACAAATGCACAGCAGAGCAGATTGAAGAACACGTTTCTTTTGCGTTTTAGAGGCAGTTGTACTGCTATTTTGTTATATGTGGGAATTATGCTGGAAATGCCTGTTTTGAGATTCTCCACAGAAAGGATTTCCAACCTGGTGAGTAAACACATGAGTTTAACTCTGTCAGTTAAATGCACACATTAACAACAATTCTGTTATATAACTCCGTTTTGCTTCTAGAACCAGATGTTTCTCATTGCAGCATATACTCCCATTCACTCAGGAATATTGAAACACACGTTTTACCAGAAACGTGCCTCTAACTCCTGAATCTAAACATAGATTTAACTCCCATAGTTGAACAAGTGCACAGCAGAGCAGAGGGAAGGAAACGTTTTCTACTGTGTTTTAGAGGCAGTTTTACTGCTATTTTTTTTAAATTTTTATTGCATTTTAAATTTTTTGGTACATGTGCTGCACGTGCAAGATAGTTGCATAGGTACACACATGGCAGTGTGTTTTGCTGCCTTCCTCCCCTTAACCCTTACTTGGCATTTCTTCCCAGGCTATCTCTCCCCAGCTTCTCCCTGCTGTCCTTCCCCTATTCCCCTTAATAGACACCCGTGTGTAGTACCCCCTTCCTGTGTCCATGTGTTCTCATTTTTCTCACCCGCCTATGAGTGAGAATATGTGTTTTCTTTTTCCTGTTCTTGTGTTAGTTTGCTGAGAATGGTGTTCTCCAGATTCATCCATGTTTTTACAAATTACATAAACTCATCAGTTTTGATTGCTGCATAATATTCCATGTTGTATATGTGCCACATTTTCCAGTCCAGTCTATCTTCGATGGGCATTTGGGTTGGTTCCAGTTCTTTGCTATTTTAAACAGTGCTGCAATGAGCATTCGTGTGCATGTGTCCTTATAGTAGAAGGATTTATAGTCCTTTGGATATATACCCAGTAATGGGATTGCTGGGTCAAATTGAATTTCTATTTCTAGGTCCTTGAGGAATCACCACACTGTCTTCCACAATGGTTGAACTGATTTACACTCCCACCAACAGTGTAAGAGTATTCCTCTTTCTTCACATCCTCTCCAGCATCTGTTGTTTCCAGATTTTTTAATGATCGCCATTCTAACCGGCGTGAGATGGTATCTCAATGTGGTTTTGATTTGCATCTATCTAATGACCAGTGATGATGAGCATTTTTTCATGTGTTTGTTGGCCTCATGTATGTCTTCTTTTGTAAAGTGACTTTTCATGTTTTTTCCCCATTTTTGAATGAGCTTGTTTGATTTTTTTCCTGTAAATCTGTTTGAGTTCTTTGTAAATTCTGGATATCAGCCCTTTGTCATTTGGGTAAACTGCAAAGATTTTTTCCCAATATGTTGGTTGCCGATTCACTCTAGTGACTGTTTCTTTTGCCATGCAGAAGCTGTGGAGTTTGATTAGGTCCCATTTGTCTATTTTGGCTTTTGTTGCCAATGCTTTTGGTGTTTTGGTCATGAAGTCTTTGCCTACTCCTATGTCCTGAATGGTTTTGCTTAGATTTTCTTCTGGGTTTTTATGGTGCCAAGTCTTATGTTTAAGTCTTTAATCCATCTGGAGTTAACTTTAGTGTAAGGTGTCAGGAAGGGGTCCAGTTTCTGCTTTCTGCACATGGCTAACCAGTTTTCCCAACACCATTTGTTAAACAGGAAATTCTTTCCCCATTGCTTGTTTTTGTCTGGTTTATCAAAGATTATATGGTTGTAGATATGTTGTGTTGCCTCCAGTGCCTCTGTTCTGTTCCATTGGTCTATATCTCTATTTTGGTACCAGTACCATGCTGTTTTGATTACTGTAGTCTTGCAGTATACTTTGAAGTCTGGTAGTGTGATGCCTCCTGATGTGTTCTTTTTGCTTCGAATTGACTTAGCTCTGCAGGCTCTTTTTGGATCCATATGAAGTTCATGGTGCTTTTTCCAGTTCTGTGAGGAAATTCAATGGTAGCTTGATGGGGATAGTGTTGATTATGTAAATTACTTTGGACAGTATAGCCATTCTCGTGATATTGATTCTTCCTAACTATGAACATGGAATGTTTCTATATCTGTTTGTGTCCTCTCTTATTTCATTGAGCAGTGGTTTGTAGTTTTCCTTGAAGAGGTCCCTTACACTCCTTGTAAGTTGTATTCCTAGGTATTTTATTCCCTTTGTAGCAATTGTGAATGGCAGTTCATTCTTCACTTGGTCCTCTTTAAGTCTGTTATTGGTGTATAGGAATGCTTGTGATTTTTGCACATTGATTTTATATCCTGAGACTTTGCTGAAGTTGCTTACCAGTTTCAGGGGTTGTGGGGCTGATTTGATGGGGTAATCTATGTACACAATCATGTCGTCTGCGATTACAGACAATTTGGCTTCCTCCTTTCCTATTCTAATACCTTTTATTTCTTTTTTTCTTTTTTCCTTTTTTCTTTTTTTTTTTTGCCTGATTGCTCTGGATAGAACTTCCAGTACTATGTTGAATAGGAGTGGTGAGAAAGGGCATCCTTGTCTCATGCCAGATTTCAAGGGGAATGCTTCCAGTTTCTTCCCATTAAGTATGATATTGGCTGTTGGATTGTAATGAACAGTTTTTATTACTTTAAGATATGTTCCATCAATACCGAGTTTATTGAGAGTTTTTAGCTTAAATGGCTGTTGAATTTTGTCAAATGCCTTCTCTGCGTCAATTGAGATAATCATGTGGTTTTTGTTTTTAGTTCTATTAATGTGGTGAATGACGTTTATAGACTTGTGTATGTTGAACCAGCCTTGCATCCCTGGGATGACTCCTACTTGATCATGATGGATAAGTTTTTTAATGTTCTGTTGCAATCTGTTTGTCAGTATTTTATTGAAGATTTTTGCATCTATGTACATCATAGATATTGGCCTGAAGTTTTCTTTTCTTGTTGAGTCTCTGCTGGGTTTTGGTACCAGGATGAGGTTGGCCTGATAAAATAATTTGGGAAGGGTTCCCTCTTTTTGGATTATTTAGAATAGTTTCAGAAGGAATGGTACCAGCTCCTCTTTGTGTGTCTGGTAGAATTCGGCCGTGAACCCATCTGGACCTGGGCTTTTTGTGTGTGGTAGGCTTTTAATTCTCCCTTGACTTCAGACCTTGTTTTGGTTCTATTCATAGTTTTGGCTTCCTCCTGGTTTTAGGCTTCGGAGGACACGGGTGTCCAGGAATTTATCCATTTCTTCCTGGTTTACTAGCTTATGTGCATAGAGTTGTTTGTGGTATTCTCTGATGATGGTTTGAATTTCTGTGGAATCTGTGGTGATTTCCCCATTATCGTTTTTTATTGCATCTATTTGGTTGTTCTCTGTTTTGTTTTTTATCAGTCTGGCTAGTGGTCTGTCTATTTTGTTGATCTTTTCAAAAAAACAGCTCTTAGATTTATTGATTTTTTGAAGGGTTTTTCTTGTCTCTATCTCCTTCAGTTCTGCTCTGATCTTAGTTATTTCTTGTCTTTGGCTAGGTTTTGACTTTTGTTGATCTTACTCTTCTAACTCTTTCAATTTTGTGATGATAGGGTGTCAATTTTGGTTCTCTGCACTCTTCTCATGTGGGCACTTATTGCTATATATTTTCCTCTACAGACTGCTTTAAATGTGTCCCAGTGATTCTGGCATGTTGTGTTTTCATTCTCAATGGTTTCAAAGAACTTCTTTATTTCTGCCTTCATTTCATTGTTTATCCAATCAACATTCAGGAGACAGTTGTTCAGTTTCCATGAAGCTGTGCGGTTTTGAGTTAATTTCTAAATTCTGAGTTCTAACTTGATTGCACTATGTTGTGAGAGACTGTTTGTTATGATTTCAGTTGTTTTGCATTTGCTGAGAGTGCTTTACTTCCAATTATGTGGTCAATTTTGAGTAGGTGTGATGTGGTGCTGAGAAGAATGTATATTCTGTGGATTTGGGATGGAAAGAGTTCTGTAAATGTCTATCAGGTTTGCTTGTTCCAGGTCCAAATTCAACCCTGGATATCCTTGTTAATTTTCTGTCTGGTTGATCTGTCTGATATTGACAGTGGAGTGTTAAAGTCACACTATTATTGTGTGGGAGTCTAAGTCTCTTTGTAAGTCATTAAGAACTTGCCTTATATATCTGGGTGCTCTGTATATTGGGTCCATATATTTAGAATCGTTAGCTCTTCTTGTTGTATCGATACTTTTACCATTATGTAATGACCTTCTTTGTCTTTTGATCTTGTTGCTTTAAAGTCTATTTTATCAGAGATGAGAATTGCAACTCCTGCTTTTTTTTTGCTCTCCATTTACTTGGTACATCTTCCTCCATTTCTTTATTTTGAGCCTTTGTGTATCCTTGCATGTGAGATGGGTTTCCTGGATACAGCACACCAATGAGTTTTGGCTTTTTATCCAATCAGCCTGTCTGTGTCTTTTGATTGGTGCATTTAGCCCATTTACATTTAGGGTTAATATTGTTATGTGAGTTTGATACTGCCATTTTGATTCTATGTGGCTGTTTTGTCCCTTGGTTGATGCAGATTCTTCATTTTGTTGATGGTCTTTACCATTTGGTACATTTTAGAATGGCTGGTACTGGTTGTTTCTTTCTATGTGTAGTGCCTCTTTCAGGAGCTCTTGTAAAGCAGGGCTGGTGACAAAATCTCTGAGTTCTTGCTTGTTGGCTAAAGATTTTATTCTTCCTTCACTTATGAAGCTCAGTTTTGCTGGATATGAAATTCTGGGTTGAAAGTTCTTTTCTTTAAGGATGTTGAATATTGGCCCCCACTCTTCTGGCTTGTAGAGTTTCTGCTGAGAGATCTGCTGTGAGTCTGATGGGCTTCCTTTGTGGGTGACCCGACCCTTCTCTGGCTGCCCTTAGTATTTTCTCCTTCATTTCAACCCTGGTGAATCTGATGATTATGTGCCTTGGGGTTGCTCTTCTTGCAGTATATCTTTGTGGTGTTCTCTGTATTTCCTAGAGTTGAGTATTGGCCTGTTTTGCTAGGAATATTATTGTGGAAATTGGGGAAATTTTCATGGATAATATCCTGAAGAGTGTTTTCCAGCTTGAATTCATTCTCTTTGTCA
>JAKFGQ010000080.1:0-70643 GCA_021498475.1 Saguinus midas | reverse complement strand
GGAAAATCTTCAGTTTACGCATCTGACAAAGGGCTGATATCCAGAATTTACAAAGAACTCAAACAGATTTACAGGAAAAACAAGCCCATTCAAAATCAAAGGATATAAACAGACACTTTACAAGAGAAGACATACATGAGACAACAAACACATGAAAAATGCTCATCATCACTGGTCATTAGAGAGATGCAAATCAAAACCACATTGAGATACCATCTCGCCAGTTAGAATGGCGATCATTAAAAATCTGGAGACAACAGATGCTGGAGAGGATGTGAGAAATAGGAACACTTACACTGTTGGGAGTGTAAATTAGTTCAACAGTGTGGCGATTCCTCAAGGACCTGGAAATAGAAATCCCATTTGACCCAGTAATCCCATTACTGGGTATATATCCAAAGGACTATAAATCTTTCTACTATAAGGACACATGCACAGGAATGTTCATTGCAGCACTGTTTACAATAGCAAAGACCTAAAACCAACTCAAATGCCCATCGATGATAGACTGGACTGGGAACATGTGGCACATATACAACATGGAATATTATGCAGCAATCAAAAATGATGAGTTTGTGTTCTTTGTAAGGAAATAGATGAATCTGGAGAACATCATTTTTAGCAAACTGACACAAGAACATGAAAGCATATTCTCACCAGAGGGTGAGAAAATGAGAACAAATGGACACAGGAAGGGGGTCTACTACACACTGGGGACTATTGGGAAAATGGGGAGAGACAGCGGGGGGGATGGAAGGGACACCCTGGGGATAAATGCCAACTGTTGGTGAAGGGGAGAAAGGCAGCAAAACACACTGCCAGGTGTGTACCTATGCAACTAACTTGCACGTTCTGCACATGTACCCCAAAACCTATAATGCAATAAATATTTAAAAATAAGAAAAGCAATAACACGTATTAGAATAAAAATAATGCACACCTGTGGAATAGTCAGGAGACTTTTCATGTGGCCTCATTCAATGTGTCACTGAGGCAGTGGGTGAATGGTCATATTCAATAGACTCCAGATTATTTCCCAGATGTGCATTATTCAGTGAGTCTCTGAATAAGTGTCTATATAAAATAGACTCCTGAGTATTTCCCAGGTATACATGATTTTTCACTGAGGCTCTGAATGAGTGTCCATGTGAAATACACTACTAATATATATATTTTTATTTTTTATTTTTATTTTTTAATTTTTATTGCATTTTAGGTTTTGGGGTACATGTGCAGAACGTGCAAATTAGTTGCATAGGTACACACACGGCAGTGTGTTTTTCTGCCTTCCTCCCCTTAAACCACATTTGGCATATATCCCCAGGCTATTCCTCCCCAACTCCCTCCTACTGTTTCTCCCCTATTCCCTCCAATAGACTCCAGTGTGTAGTAACCCCCTCCCTGTGTCCATGTGTTCTCATTTTTCTCACCCACCTATGAGTATATGTGGTATTTCCTTTTCTGTTCTTGTGTCAGTTTGCTGAGAATGATGTTCTCCAGATTCATCCATGTCTTTACACAGGACATAAACTCGTCATTTTTGATTGCTGCATAATATTCCATGGTGTATATGTGCCACATTTTCCCAGTCCAGTCTATCATCGATGGGCATTTGTGTTGGTTCCAGGTCTGTGCTGTTGTAAACAGTGCTGCAATGAACATTCGTGTGTATGTGTCCTTATAGTAGAACGATTTATAGTCCTTTGGATATATACCCAGTAATGGGATTGCTGGGTCAAATGGGATTTCTATTTCAAGGTCCTTGAGGAATCGCCACACTGTCTTCAACAGTGGTTGAACTAATTTACACTCCCACCAACAGTGTAAGAGTGTTCCTCTTTCTTCACATCCTCTCCAGCATCTGATGTCTCCAGATTTTTTAATGATCGCCATTCTAACTGGCGTGAGATGGTATCTCAATGTGGTTTTGATTTGCATCTCTCTAATGACCAGCATTAGAGCATTTTTTCATGTGTTTGTTGGCCTCATGTATGTCTTCTTTTGTAAAGTGTCTGTTCATATCCTTTGCCAATTTTAGAATGAGCTTGTTTGTTTTTTTTTTCTGTAAATCTGTTTGAGTTCTTTGTAAATTCTGGATATCAGCCCTTTGTCAGATGCGTAAACTGCAAAGATTTTTCCCCAATCTGTTGGTTGCTCATTCACTCTAGTGACTGTTTCTTTTGCCGTGAAGACGCTGTGGAGTTTGATTAGGTCACATTTGTCTATTTTGGCTTTTGTTGCCAATGGTTTTTGGTGTTTTGGTAATGAAGTCCTTGCCTACTCCTATGTCCTGAATGCGTTTCCCTAGATTTTCTTCTAGGGTTTTTATGGTGCCAGGTCTGATGTTTAAGTCTTTAATCCATTTGGAGTTGATTTTAGTGTTAGGTGTCAGAAAGGGGTCCAGTTTCTGCTTTCTGTACATGGCTAACCAGTTTTCCCAACACCATTTATTAAACAGGGAATCCTTTCCCCATTGCTTGTTTTTGTCTGGTTTATCAAAGATTATATGGTTGTAGATATGTTGTGTTGCCTCCGATGCCTCTGTTCTGTTCCATTGGTCTATATCTCTGTTTTGGTACCAGTACCATGCTGTTTTGATTACTGTAGCCTTGTAGTATAGTTTGAAGTCTGGTAGTGTGATGCCTCCCGCTGTGTTCTTTTTGCTTAGAATTGACTTGGCTATGCGGGCTCTCTTTTGGTTCCATATGAAATTCATGGTGGTTTTTCCAGTTCTGTGAAGAAATTCAATGGTAGTTTGATGGGGATAGCATTGATTGTGTAAATTACTTTGGGCAGTATAGCCATTTTCACGATATTGATTCTTCCTAACCATGAACATGGAATGTTTCTCCATCTGTTTGTGTCCTCTCTTATTTCGTTGAGCAGTTGTTTGTAGTTTTCCTTAAAGAGGTCCCTTACATTCCTTGTGAGTTGTATTCCTAGGTATTTTATTTTCTTTGTAGCAATTGTGAATGGCAGTTCATTCTTGATTTGGTTCTCTTTAAGTCTGTTATTGGTGTATAGGAATGCTTGTGATTTTGCACATTGATTTTATATCCTGAGACTTTGCTGAAGTTGCTTATCAGTTCAGGAGCTTTTGGGCTGAGGTGATGGGGTCTTCTAGGTATATTATCATGTCGTCTGCAAATAGAGACAATTTGGCTTCCACCTTTCCTATTTGAATACCCTTTATTTCTTTTTCTTGCCTGATTGCTCTGGCTAGAACTTCCAGTACTATGTTGAATAGGAGTGGTGAGAGAGGGCATCCTTGTCTAGTGCCGGATTTCAAAGGGAATGCTTCCAGTTTTTGCCCATTAAGTATGATATTGGCTGTTGGTTTGTCGTAAATAGCTTTTATTACTTTGAGATATGTTCCATCAATACCAAGTTTATTGAGGGTTTTTAGCATAAAGGGCTGTTGAATTTTGTCAAATGCCTTCTGTGCATCAATTGAGATAATCATGTGGTTTTTGTTTTTGCTTCTGTTTATGTGGTGAATTACATTTTTAGACTTGCATATGTTGAACCAGCCTTGCATCCCTGGGATGAATCCTACTTGATCATGATGGATAAGTTTTTTAATGTGCTGTTGCAATCGGTTTGCCAGTATTTTATTGAAGATTTTTGCATCTATGTTCATCATGGATATTGGCCTGAAGTTTTTCTTGTTGAGTCTCTGCCTGGTTTTGGTATCAGGATGATGTTGGTCTCATAAAATGATTTGGGAAGGGTTCCCTTTTGGATTATTTGGAATAGTTTCAGAAGGAATGGTACCAGATCCTCTTGTGTGTCTGGTAGAATTCAGCTGTGAACCCATCTGGACCTGGGCTTTTTTGTGTCTGGTAGGCTCTTTATTGCTGCCTCAACTTCAGACCTTGTTATTGGCCTATTCATAGTTTTGGCTTTCTCCTAGTTTAGGCTTGGGAGGACACATGCATCCAGAAATTTATCCATTTCTTCCTGATTTACTAGTTTATGTGCATAGAGTTGTTTGTAGTATTCTTTTATGATGGTTTGAATTTCTGTGGAATCTGTGGTGATTTCCTTTATCGCTTTTTATTGCATCTATTTGGTTGTTCTCTCTTCTTTTTATCAGTCTGGCTAGTGGTCTGTCTATTTTGTTGATCTTTTGAAAAACCAGCTCTTGGATTTATTGATTTTTGAAGGGTTTTTGTGTCTCTATCTCCTTCAGTTCTGCTCTGATCTTAGTTATTTCTTGTCTTCAGCTAGGTTTTGAGCTTTTTGATCTTGCTCTCTAGCTCTTTCAATTTTGACGATAGGGTGTCAATTTTGGATCTCTCCACTTCTCATGTGGGCACTTATTGCTATATATTTTCCTCTACAGACTGCTTTAAATGTGTCCCAGAGATTCTGGTACGTTGTGTCTTCATTCTCGTTGGTTTCAAAGAACTTCTTTATTTCTGCCTTCATTTCTTTGTTTATCCAATCAACATTCAAGAGCCAGTTGTTCAGTTTTCATGAAGCTGTGCGGTTCTGAGTTGGTTTCTGAATTCTGAGTTCTAACTGATTGCAGTATGGTCTGAGAAACTGTTTGTTATGATTTCAGTTGTTTTGCATTTGCTGAGAAGTGCTTTACTTCCAATTATGTGGTCAATTTTGGAGTAGGTGTGATGTGGTACTGAGAAGAATGTGTATTCTGTGGATTTGGGATGGAGAGTTCTGTAAATGTCTATCAGGTTTGCTTGTTCCAGGTCTGAGTTCAAGTCCTGGATATCCTTGTTAATTTTCTGTCTGGTTGATTTGTCTGATACTGACAGTGGAGTGTTAAAGTCTCCCACTATTATTGTGTGGGAGTCTAAGTCCCTTTGTAAGTTATTAAAAACTTGCCTTATATATCTGGGTGCTCCTGTATTGGGTCCATATATATTTAGAATCGTTAGCTCTTCCTGTTGTATCGATACTTTTACCATTATATAATGACCTTCTTTGTCTATTTCGATCTTTGTTGTTATAAATCTATTTTATCAGAGATGCGCATTGAAACTCCTGCTTTTTTATGCTCTTTATTTTTTTGGTAAATCTTCCTACATCTCTTTATTTTGAGCCTTGTGAATCATTGCATGTGAAATGGGTTTCCTGGATACAGCACACCGATGGGCTTTGGTTTTTTTATCCAATTTGCCAGTCTGTGTCCTTTGATTGTGCATTTAGCTCATTTACATTTAGGGTTAATATTGTTATGTGTGAGTTTGATACTGCCATTTTGATACTATCTGCCTGTTTTGTCCCTTGGTTGATGCAGATTCTTCATTTTGTTGATGCCCTTTACCATTTGGTATGTTTTTAGAATGGCTGGTATTGGTTGTTCCTTTCTATGTGTAGTGTCTCTTTCAGGAGCTCTTGTAAAGCAGGCCTGGTGGGGACAATATCTCTGTGTTCTTTTTTTTTAATTTTTATTGAATTATAGGTTTTGGGGTACATGTGTAGAACGTGCAAAATAGTTGCATAGGTACACACATGGCAGTGTGTTTTGCTGCCTTCTTCCTCTTCACCCACACTTGGCATTCATCCCCAGGCTATCCCTCCCAAGGCCCTCCCAGCCTTCCCCATTTCCCCCAATAGACCCCAGTGTATAGTAGACCGCCTCTCTGTGTCCATGTGTTCTCATTTTTCTCACCAACATATGAGTGAGTATATGCGGTATTACTTTTTCTGTTCTTGTGTCAGTTTGCTGAGAATGATGTTCTCCAGATACATCCATGTCCTTACAAAGGACACAAATTCAGCATTTTTGATTGCTGCATAATATTCCATGGTGTATATGTGCCACATTTTCCCAGTACAGTGTATCATCGTTTGGCATTTGGGTTGGTTCCAGGTCTTTGCTATTCTAAACAGTGCTGCAATGAACATTCGTGTGCATGTGTCCTTATAGTAGAACGATATATAGTCCTTTGGATAGATACCCAGTAATGGGATTGCTGGGTCAAATGGAATTTCTATTTCTAGGTCCCTGAGGAATCGCCACACTGTCTTCCACAATGGTTGAACTAATTTACACTCCCACCAACAGTGTAAGAGTGTTCCTATTTCTCCACATCCTCTCCAGAATCTGCTGTCTCCAGATTTTTTAATGATCGCCATTCTAACTGGTGTGAGATGATATCTCAATGCGGTTTTGATTTGCATCTCTCTAATGACCAATGATGATGAGCACTTTTTCATATGTTTGTTGGCCTCATGTAAGTCTTCTTTTTAAAGTGTCTGTTCATATCCTTTGCTCATTTCTGAATGTGCTTGTTTGTTTTTTCCCTGTAAATCTGTTTGAGTTCTTTGTAAATTCTGGATATCAGCCCTTTGTCAGATGTGTAAACTGCAAAGAATTTTTCCCATTCTCATGGTTGCCGATTCACTCTAGTTAGTGTTTTTTTTTTGTTTTTTTTGTTTTTGCTGTGCAGAAGCTGTGGAGTTAGATTAGGTCCCATTTGTCTATTTTGGCTTTTGTTGCCAATGCTTTTGGTGTTTTGGTCATGAAGTCCTTGCCTACTCCTATGTCCTGAATGGTTTTGCCTAGATTTTCTTCTAGGGTTTTTATGGTGTCAGGTCTTATGTTTAAGTCCTTAATCAATCTGGAGTTAATTTTAGTGTAAGGTGTCAGGAAAGGGTCCAGTTTCTGCTTTCTGCACATGGCTAGCCAGTTTCGCCAACACCATTTATTAAATAGGAAATTCTTTCCCGATTGCTTGATTCTGTCTGGTTTATCAAAGATAATATGGTTGTAGGTATGTTGTGTTGCCTCCAATGCTTCTGTTCTGTTCCATTGGTCTATAACTCTGTTTTGGTACCAGTACCATGCTGTTTTGTTTACTGTGGCCTTGTAGTATAGTTTGAAGTCTGGTAGCGTGATGCCTCCCGCTGTGTTCTTTTTGCTTAGAATTGACTTGGTTATGCGGGCTAATTTTTGGTTCCATATAAAATTCATGGTGGTTTTTTCCAGTTCTGTGAAGAAATGCAATGGTAGTTTGATGGGAAAAGCATTGATTGTGTAAATTACTTTGGGCAGTATAGCCATTTTCACAATATTGATTCTTCCTAATCACGAACATGGAATGTTTCTCCATCTGTTTGTGTCCTCCCTTATTTCGTTGAGCAGTTGTTTGTAGTTTTCCTTAAAGAGGTCCCTTACATTCCTTGTGAGTTGTATTCCTAGGTATTTTATTTTCTTTGTAGCAATTGTGAATGGCAGTTCGTTCTTAATTTGGTTCTCTTTAAGTCTGTTATTGGTGTATAGGAATGCTTGTGATTTTTGAACATTGATTTTATATCCTGAGACTTTGCTGAAGTTGCTTATCAGTTGCAGGAGCTTTTGGGCTGAGCTGATGGGACCTTCTAGGTATACTATCATGTAGTCTGAAAATAGAGACAATTTGGCTTCCACCTTTCCTATTTAAATACCTTTTATTTCTTTTTCTTGCCTGATTGCTCTGGTTAGAAATTCCAGTACTATGTTGAATAGGAGTGGTGAGAGAGGGCATCCTTGTCTAGTGCCGGATTTCAGAGGGAATGCTTCCAGTTTTTGGTCATTAAGTATGATATTGGCTGTTGGTTTGTCGTAAATAGCTTTTATTACTTTGAGATATGTTCCATCAATACCAAGTTTATTGAGGGTTTTTACAATAAAGGGCTGTTGAATTTTGTCAAATGCCTTCTTTGCGTCAATTGAGATAATCATGTGGTTTTTGTTTTTGCTTCTGTTTATGTGGTGAATTACATTTATGGACTTGGGTATGTTGAACCAGCCTTGCATCCCCGGGATGAATCTCACTTGATCATGATGGATAAGTTTTTAATGTGCTGTTGCAATCGGTTTCCTAATATTTTATTGAAGATTTTTGCATCTATGTTCATCATGGATATTGGCCTGAAGTTTTCTTTTCTTGTTGAGTCTCAGTCAGGATTTCGTATCAGGATGATATTGGTCTCATAAAATGATTTGGGAAGGGTTCCCTCTATTTTGATTATTTGGAATAGTTTCAGAAGGAATGCTACCAGATCCTCTTTGTGTGTCTGGTAGAATTCAGCTGTGAACCCATCTGGACCTGGGCGTTTTTTGTGTGGTAGGCTCTTAATTGCACCCTCAACTTCAGACCTTGTTATTTGTCCATTCATAGTTTTAGCTTTCTCCTATTTTAGGCATGGGAGGACACAGGCGTTTAGAAATTTGTTCATTTCTTCCTGGTTTACTAATTTATGTGCATAGACTTGTTTGTTGTATTCTCTGATGATTGTTTGAATTTCTGTGGAATCTGTGGTGATTTACCCTTTATCGTTTTTTATTGCATCTATTTGGTTGTTCTCTCTTTTCTTTTTTATCATTCTGGCTAGTGGTCTATTTTGTTGATCTTTTCAAAAAACAAGCTCTTAGATTTATTGATTTTTGAAGGGTTTTCTTGTCGCTATCTCCTCCAGTTCTGCTCTGATCTTAGTTATTTCTTGTCTTCGGGTAGGTTTTGAGCTTTTTTGATCTTGTTCCTCTAGCTCTTTCAATTTTGACGATAGGGTGTCAATTTTGGATCGCTCAACTCTTCTCATGTGGGCACTTTTATTGCTATATATTTTTCTCTACAGACATCTTTAAATGTGTCCCAGAGATTCTGGTACGTTGTGTCTTCATTCTCGTTGCTTTCAAAGAACTTCTTTATTTCTGCCTTCATTTCATTGTTTATCCAATCAACATTCAAGAGCCAGTTTTTCAGTTTCCATGAAGCTGTGTGGTTCTGAGTTAGTTTCTGAATTTTGAGTTCCAACTTGATTGCACTATGGTCTGAGAGACTGTTTGTTATGATTTCCGTTGTTTTGCATTTGCTGAGGAGTGCATTACTTCCAATTATGTGGTCAATTTTGGAGTAGGTGTGATGTGGTGCTGAGAAGAATGTACATTCTGTGGATTTTTGGTGGAGAGTTCTGTAAATGTCTATCAGGTTTGCTTGTTCCAGGTCTGACTTCAAGTCCTGGATATCTTGTTAATTTTCTGTCTGGTTGATCTGTCTGCTATTGACAGTGGAGTGTTAAAGTCTCCCATTATTATTGTGTGGGAGTCTAAGTCTCTTTGTAAGTCATAAAGAACTTGCCTTATATATCTGGGTGCTCCTACATTGGGTCCATATATATTTAGAATCGTTATCTCTTCTTGTTGTATCGATCCTTTTACCATTATGTAATGACCTTCTTTGTTCCTTTTGATCTTTGTTGCTTTGAAGTCTATTTTATCTGAGATGAGAATTGCAACTCCTGCTTTTTTTTGCTCTCCATTTGCTTGGTAAATCTTCCTCCATCCTTTTATTTTGAGCCTTTGTGTATCTTTGCGTGTGAGGTGGGTTTCCTGGATACAGCACACTGAAGGGTTTTGGTTTTTTATCCAATTTGCCAGTCTGTGTCTTTTGATTGGTGCATTTAGCCCATTTACATTCAGGGTTAATATTGTTATGTGTGAATTTGATACTGCCATTTTGATGCTAGCTGGCTGTTTTGCCCGTTGCTTCATGTGCGTTCTTCATTTTGTTGATGCTCTTTAGCATTTGGTATTCTTTTAGGGTGGCTGGAACTTGTTGTTTCTTTCTATGTGTAGTGCTTCTTTCAGGAGCTCTTTTAAAGCAGGCCTAGTGGTGAGAAAATCTCTGAGTACTTGCTTGTTCGTGAAGGATTTTATTTTTCCTTCACTTATGAAGTTCAGTTTTCCTGGATATAAAATTCTAGGTTGAAAGTTCTTTTCTTTAAGGATGTTGAATATTGGCCCCCACTCTCTTTTGGCTTGTAGAGTCTCTGCCAAGAGATCTGCTGTGAGTCTGATGGGCTTCCCTTTGTGGGTGACCCGACCTTTCTCTCTGGCTGCCCTTAGTATTTTCTTCTTCATTTCAACCCTGGTGAATCTGACGATTATGTGCCTTGGGGTTGCTCTTCTTGCGGAATATCTTTGTGGTGTTCTCTGTATTTCCTGGAGTTGAGTATTGACCTGTCTTGCTAGGTTGGGAAAATTTTCCTGGATAATATCCTGAAGAGTGTTTTCCAGCTTGGATTCATTCTCTTCGTCACATTCTGGTACACCTATCAAACGTAGGTTGGGTCTCTTCACATAGTCCCACATTTCTTGGAGACTTTCTTCATTCCTTTTTGTGCTTTTTTCTTTACTCTTGGTTTCTCGTTTTTGTTTTATTTTTTTCTTTCTTTCTTTATTTATTTATTTTAATTTTTATTGCATTATAGGTTTAGGGGTACATGTGCAGAACGTGCAAGATAGTTGCATAGGTACACACATGGAAGTGTGCTTTGCTGCCTTCCTCCCCTTCACCCACACTTGGTATTCATCCCCATGCCATCCCCCCCAGCACCCCCCCGCTGTCCCTCCCTCATTCCCCCAACAGTCCCCAGTGTATAGTAGACCGTCTCTCTGTGTCCATGTCTTCACATTTTTCTTCTTTTTTTTTTTAATATTTATTGCGTTATAGGTTTGGGGGTACATGTGCAGAACGAGCAAGATAGTTGCACAGGCACACACATGGCAGTGTGCTTGGCTGCCTTCCTCCCCCTCACCCACACTTGGTATTCATCCCCAGGCTATCCCCTCCAGCCCCCCACGCTGTCCCTCCCCCTTTCCCCCCAACAGTCCCCAGTGTATAGTAGACCACCTCTCTGTGTCCATGTGTTCTTATTTTTCTCACCCACCTATGAGTGAGTATATGCGGTATTTCTTTTTCTGTTCTTGTGTCAGTGTGCTGAGAATGATGTTCTCCAGATTCATCCATGTCCCTACAAAGGACACAAACTCATCATTTTTGATTGTGGCATAATATTCCATGGTGTATATGTGCCACATTTTCCCAGTCCAGTCTGTCATCGTTGGGCATTTGGGTTGGTTCCAGTTCTTTGCTATTGTAAACAGTGCTGCAATGAACATTCGTGTGCATGTGTCCTTATAGTAGAACGATTTATAGTCCTTTGGATAGATACCCAGTAATGGGATTGCTGGGTCAAATGGAATTTCTATTTCTAGGTCCCTGAGGAATCGCCACACTGTCTTCAACAATGGTTGAACTAATTTACACTCCCACCAACAGTGTAAGAGTGTTCCTAATTCTCCACATCCTCTCCAGAATCTGCTGTCTCCAGATTTTTTAATGATCGCCATTCTAACTGGCGTGAGATGGTATCTCAATGTGGTTTTGATTTGCATCTATCTAATGACCAATGACGATGAGCACTTTTTTATATGTTTGTTGGCCTCATGTATGTCTTCTTTTGTAAAGTTTCTGTTCATATCCTTTGCCCATTTTTGAATGGGCTTGTTTGTTTTTTTCCTGTAAATCTGTTTGAGTTCTTTGTAAATTCTGGATATCAACCCTTTGTCAGATGTGTAAACTGCAAAGATTTTTTCCCATTCTGATGGTTGCCGATTCACTCTAGTGACTGTTTCTTTTGCCATGCAGAAGCTGTGGAGTTTGATTAGGTCCCATTTGTCTATTTTGTCTTTTGTTGCCAATGCTTTTGGTGTTTTGTTCATGAAGTCCTTGCCTACTCCTATGTCCTGAATGATTTTGCCTAGATTTTCTTCTAGGGTTTTTATGGTGTCAGGTCTTACGTTTAAGTCTTTAATCCATCTGGAGTTAATTTTAGTGTAAGGTGTCAGGAAGGGGTCCAGTTTCTGCTTTCTGCACATGGCTAGCCAGTTTTCCCAACACCATTTATTAAATAGGGAATCCTTTCCCCATTGCCTGTTTTTGTCTGGTTTATCAGAGATAATATGGTTGTAGATGTGTTGTGTTGCCTCCGATGCCTCTGTTCTGTTCCATTGGTCTATATCTCTGTTTTGGTACCAGTACCATGCTGTTTTGATTACTGTAGCCTTGTAGTATAGTTTGAAGTCTGGTAGCGTGATGCCTCCCGCTGTGTTCTTTTTGCTTAGAATTGACTTGGCTATGGGCTCTTTTTGGTTCCATATGAAATTCATGGTGGTTTTTCCAGTTCTGTGAAGAAATTCAATGGTAGTTTGATGGGGATAGCATTGATTGTGTAAATTACTTTGGGCAGTATAGCCATTTTCACGATATTGATTCTTCCTAACCACGAACATGGAATGTTTCTCCATCTGTTTGTGTCCTCTTATTTCGTTGAGCAGTTGTTTGTAGTTTTCCTTAAAGAGGTCCCTTACATTCCTAGTGAGTTGTATTCCTAGGTATTTTATTTTCTTTGTAGCAATTATGAATGGCAGTTCTTTCTTGATTTGGTTCTCTTTAAGTCTGTTATTGGTGTATAGGAATGCTTGTGATTTTTGAACATTGATTTTATATCCTGAGACTTTGCTGAAGTTGCTTATCAGTTTCAGGAGCTTTTGGGCTGAGGTGATGGGGCCTTTTAGGTATCCTATCATGTCGTCTGAAAATAGAGACAATTTGGCTTCCACCTTTCCTATTTGAATACCCTTTATTTCTTTTTCTTGCCTGATTGCTCTGGCTAGAACTTCCAGTACTATGTTGAATAGAAGTGGTGAGAGAGGGCATCCTTGTCTAGTGCCGGATTTCAAAGGGAATGCTTCCAGTTTTTGCCCATTCAGTATGATATTGGCTGTTGGTTTGTCATAAATAGCTTTTATTACTTTGAGATATGTTCCATCAATACCAAGTTTATTGAGGGTTTTTAGCATAAAGGGCTGTTGAATTTTGTCAAATGCCTTCTCTGAGTCAATTGAGATAATCATGTGGTTTTTGTTTTTGCTTCTGTTTATGTGGTGAATTACATTTATAGACTTGCGTATGTTGAACCAGCCTTGCATCCCCGGGATGAATCCTACTTGATCATGATGGATAAGTTTTTTAATGTGCTGTTGCAATCGGTTTGCCAGTATTTTATTGAAGATTTTGCATCTATGTTCATCATGGATATTGGCCTGAAGTTTTCTTTTTCTTGTTGAGTCTCTGCCAGGTTTTGGTATCAGGATGATGTTGGTCTCATAAAATGATTTGGGAAGGGTTCTCTTTTGGATTATTTGGAATAGTTTCAGAAGGAATGGTACCAGATCCTTTTTGTGTGTCTGGTAGAATTCAGCTGTGAACCCATCTGGACCTGGGCTTTTTTGTGTGGTAGGTTAATTGCTGCCTCAACTTCAGACCTTGTTATTGGTCTATTCATAGTTTCAGCTTCCTCCTGGTTTAGGCTTGGGAGGACACAGGCGTCCAGGAATTTATCCATTTCTTCCTGATTTACTAGTTTATGTGCATAGAGTTGTTTGTAGTATGCTCTGATGATGGTTTGAATTTCTGTGGAATCTGTGGTGATTTCCTTTATCGTTTTTTTATTGCATCTATTTGGTTGTTCTCTTTTCTTTTTATCAGTCTGGCTAGTGGTCTGTCTATTTTGTTGATCTTTTCAAAACCAGCTCTTAGATTTATTGATTTTTTGAAGGGTTTTTCTTGTCTCTATCTCCTTCAATTCTGCTCTGATCTTAGTTATTTCTTGTCGTCGGCTAGGTTTTGAGCTTTTTTGATCTTGCTCCTCTGACCCTTTCAATTTTGATGATAGGGTGTCAATTTTGGATCTCTCCACTCTTCTCATGTGGGCACTTATTGCTATATATTTTCCTCTACAGACTGCTTTAAATGTGTCCCAGAGATTCTGGTACGTTGTGTCTTCATTCTCGTTGGTTTCAAAGAACTTCTTTATTTCTGCCTTCATTTCATTGTTTATCCAATCAACATTCAAGAGCCAGTTGTTCAGTTTCCATGAAGCTGTGCGGTTCTGAGTTATTTTCTGAATTCTGACTTTCAACTTGATTGCACTATGGTCTGAGAGACTGTTTTTTATGATTTCCGTTGTTTTGCATTTGCTGAGGAGTGCTTTACTTCCAATTATGTGGTCAATTTTGGAGTAGGTGTGATGTGGTGCTGAGAAGAATGTATATTCTGTGAATTTGGGGTGGAGAGTTCTGTAAATGTCTATCAGGTTTGCTTGTTCCAGGTCTGAGTTCAAGTCCTGGATATCCTTGTTAATTTTCTGTCTGGTTGATCTGTCTGCTATTGACAGTGGAGTGTTAAAGTCTCCCACTATTATTGTGTGGGAGTCTAAGTCTCTTTGTAAGTCATTAAGAACTTGCCTTATATATCTGGGTGCTCCTACATTGGGTCCATATATATTTAGAATCGTTATCTCTTCTTGTTGTATCGATCCTTTTACCATTATGTAATGACCTTCTTGTCCCTTTTGATCTTTGTTGCTTTAAAGTCTATTTTATCAGAGATGAGAATTGCAACTCCTGCTTTTTTTGCTCTCCATTTGCTTGGTAAATCTTCCTCCATCCCTTTATTTTGAGCCTTTGTGTATCTTTGCATGTGAGGTGGGTTTCCTGGATACAGCACACCGATGGGTTTTGGTTTTTATCCAATTTGCCAGTCTGTGTCTTTTGATTGGTGCATTTAGCCCATTTACATTCAGGGTTAATATTGTTATGTGTGAATTTGATACTGCCATTTTGATGCTAGCTGGCTGTTTTGCCCATTGGTTCATGTACATTCTTCATTTTGTTGATGGTCTTTAGCATTTGGTATGCTTTTAGGATGGCTGGAACTGGTTGTTTCTTTCTATGTGTAGTGCCTCTTTCAGGAGCTCTTGTAAAGCAGGCCTAGTGGTGACAAAATCTCTGAGTACTTGCTTGTTCGTGAAGGATTTTATTTTTCCTTCACTTATGAAGCTCAGTTTGGCTGGATATGAAATTCTGGGTTGAAAGTTCTTTCTTTAAGGATGTTGAATATTGGCCCCACTCTCTTCTGGCTTGTAGAGTCTCTGCCGAGAGATCTGCTGTGAGTCTGATGGGCTTCCTTTGTGGGTGACCTGACCTTTCTCTGGCTGCCCTTAGTATTTTCTCCTTCGTTTCAACCCTGGTGAATCTGACGATTATGTGCCTTGGGGTTGCTCTTCTTGCGGAGTATCCTTGTGGTGTTCTCTGTATTTCCTGGAGTTGAGTATTGACCTGTCTTGCAAGGTTGGGGATATTTTCCTGGATAATATCCTGAAGAGTGTTTTCCAGCTTGGATTCATTCTCTTCATCACATTCTGGTACACCTATCAAACGTAGGTTGGGTCTCTTCACATAGTCCCACATTTCTTGGAGATTTTGTTCATTCCTTTTGTGCTTTTTCTTTAATCTTGGTTTCTCGTTTTATTTCATTGAGTTGATCTTCAACTTCTGATATTCTTTCTTCTGCTTGGTCAATTCGGCTGTTGAAACTTGTGCATGCTTCATGAAGTTCTCGTGTTGTGTTTTTCAGCTCCTTCAATTCATTCATATTCCTCTCTGTTGTCCATTCTTGTTATCAATTCCTCGAATCTTTTTCAAATCTTTTTCAAGGTTCTTAGTTTCTTTGCACTGGTTTAGAACATGTTCCTTTAGCTCACTGAAGTTTCTCATTATCCACTTTCTGAAGTCTGATTCCGTCATTTCGTCACATTCATTCTCCATCCAGCTTTGTTCCCTTGCTGGTGAGGAGTTTTGGTCCTTTTCTGGAAATGAGGTGTTTTGGTTTTGGGTGTTTTCCTCTTTTTCGCGCTGGTTTCTTCCCATCTTTATGGATTTATCCACCTGTCATCTTAGTAGTTGCTGATTTTTCAATTGGGTCTCTGTGTGGACACTGAGATTGTTGATGATGAAGTATTTCTGTTACTTAGTTTTCCTCTAATGGTCTATCCTCTCTGCTGTATGAGTGCTGAGGTCCACCCAGGCCCTGCTTGTCTGGGGTATACCTGCAGCAGCTGCAGAACAGTGAGGATGATACCAGTTTCTTCTTCTGCTGCCCTTGTTCCAGAATGATGCCAGCCAAATGTCAGTCTGATTAGTCCTTTTCTGGGGTGACTCCTTGATATACAGGGGTCAGGAGCTGCTTGAGGAGACAGTCTGTGCTTTATAGGAGCTCCAGTGCTGAGCTGTGAGCTCCGTTGTTCATTCAGTGTTGTTGGGAGGTTGTTTATGTCTGCTGCAATAGAACTCATAAACACCACTTTTTTTTCACCCTTAGATGCTCTGTCTTAGGGAGTTGGGGCTTTCTTTATGAGTATCTGTTGCACTGTCCTGCCCCACTAGGCGGCAGTCTATTAACTATTTGCCTGCCGGGGCTCTGACCTGCTAGCGCGGGTCCGCCCTGTTGCTGCCTGGGGGAGTCTCTCTTTTCTGGCAGGTTGCCTCGGCAATGGCAGGCTGCGTCAGACCTGGGCGGTACTTCAGTGGGGGTGCACTGCGTCAGCGATGGTGGACGCCCCTCCCTCACCGGGCTGCACCGTCCTAGATGCCGGCCTCAAAACTCTCAGCCCCAAGCACCTCCAGTCGCCACCCTGCTTGTCCCCGTGAGCGTGGGACCCGCCGAGCCCGATCACCCAGCTCCCTGCCTCAGAGTCCGTCCTCTCTCTCTCTCTCTTCCTCTCCCCAAGCTGAAAGTTCGACTCTCTCACTGGCACCCCAGGAGCCTGCGGATAGGGCACTGGGATCCGTGTGATCTCCCGTGCCACTGCCCACTACCCCAGCTCAGATCACGCTTCCCAGGAAACTCCTGGTCTGGCTCATTGTTCAAGTCCCGTTCAATCAGATGGACATGCCAGTCTGCCCTTCCAAATCTGAGATTGCCGGTTTAACAGGGAACCCAGACCAGTGAGTTCCGTGCCGGGTCCCGCTGCGGCGCCGGCCGAAGAGGCGGCGGGAACTGGCTGCGTTAGCCGGCTGCACTAGAGTCCAGTGTCTCTCCCACACCTGGGACATTCAACACTCTGTGGGCATAAAAGGTTCATCCGAGAATGCGGCTAGGACTCACCCTCTGCGCCTTCACCGAGAGCTGCAATCCTGAGTCGCCTCTACGACGCCATCTTGCCTGAATCTCGGTTTCTCGTTTTATTTCATTAAGTTGATCTTCAACTTCTGATATTCTTTCTTCTGCTTGGTCAATTCGGCTGTTGAAACTTGTGCATGCTTCACGAAGTTCTCGTGTTGTGTTTTTCAGCTCCTTCAATTCATTCATATTCCTCTCTAAGTTGTCCGTTCTTCTTATCAATTCCTCGAATCTTTTTTCAAATCTGTTTTCAAGGTTCTTGGTTTCTTTGCACTGGTTTAAAACATGTTCTTTTAGCTTACTGAAGTTTCTCATTATCCACTTTCTGAAGTCTGATTCCATCGTTTCGTCACACTCATTCTTCGTCCAGCTTTGTTCCCTTGCTGGTGAGGAGTTTTGGTCCTTTTTTGGAGGTAAGGTATTTTTGTTTCGGGTGTTTTTCTCCTTTTTGCGCTGGCTTCATCTCACCTTTATGGATTTACCCGCCTGTCGTCTTAGTAGTTGCTGATTTTTCAATTGGGTCTCTGTGTCGACGCTGAGATTGTTGATGATGAAGTATTTCTGTTACTTAGTTTTCCTTCTAATGGTCTAGCCCCCCTGATGTATGAGTGCTGAGGTCCACTCCAGGCCCTGCTTGTCTGGGGTATACCTGTAGCAGCTGCAGAAGCGTGAGAGATGATACCAGTTTCTTCTTCTTCTGTCTTTGTTCCAGAGTGATGCCCACCATATGTCAGTCTGATTAGTCCTTTTTTGGGGTGACTCTGGATATACTTGGGTCAGGGTGCTGCTTGAGGAGACGGTCTGTGCTTTTTAGTAGCTCCAGTGCTGATCTGTGAGCTCCGTTGTTCATTCAGCGTTGTTGGGAGGTTGTTTATGTCTGCTGCAATAGAACTCATAAAACACCACCGTTTTCTTTTTCCCCCTTAGATGCTCTGTCTCAGGGAGTTGGGGCTCTCTTTATGAGTATTTGTTGCAATGTCCTGCCCCACTAGGTGTCAGTCTATTCACTATTTGCCTGCCGGGGCTCTGACCTGCTAGCGTGGGTCCGCCCTGTTGCTGCTGGGCTCCCTTTTGCTGTGGAGCACTACCCCTCCTGGCGGAGTCTCTCTGTTATGGCAAGTTGCCTCAGCAATGGCAGGCTGCATCAGCCCTGGGTGGTACTTCAGTAGGGGTGGATTGCTTCAGCAATGGCGGATGCCCCTCCCTCACCAGGCTGCACCATCCTAGATGCCGGCAGCAAAACTCTCAGCCCCAAGTGCCTCCGGTCACTGCCCTGCTTGTCCCCATAAAGGTGGGATCTGCCGAGCCCGATCACCCAGCTCCCTGCCTCAGAGTCCGTCCTCTCTCTCTCTCTCTCTTCCTCTGAGCAAGCTGAAAGATCGACTGTCTCACTTGCACCCCAGTAGCCAGCCTATAGGGCACTGGGATCCGTGCGATCTTTCATGCCGCTGCCCCCTGCCCCAGCTCAGATCACGCTTCCCAGGAAACTCCTAATCTGGCTCATTGTGCAAGTCCCGTTCAATCAGATGGACCTGCCAATCTGCCCTTCCAAATCTCAGATTGCCAGTTTAACAGGGCACCCAGACCAGTGAGTTCTGTGCCGGGTCCCGCTGCATCACCGGCCGAAGCGGCCACACCAACCGACTGCGTTAGCTGGCTGTACTAGAGTCCCGTGTCTCTCCCACACCTGGGACTTTAAATGCTCTGTGGGCAAAAAAGGTACATCCAAGAATGCGGCTAGGACTCACCCTCTGTGCCTTCACTGAGAGCTGCAATCCTGAGTCAACTCTACGACGCCATCTTGCGAGTCTCCCCTCTGAGCTCTTAATTGTTGGCAAAAGATTTTATTCTTCCTTCACTTATGAAGCTCAGTTTGGCTGGATATGAAATTCTGGATTGAAAGTTCTTTTCTCTAAGGATGTTGAATACTGGCTCCCACTCTCTTCTGGCCTGTAGAGTTTCTGCTGACTGATCTGCTGTGCATTTGAGGGGCTTCCCTTTATGGCTGACCCAACCCTTTTCTCTGGCTGCCCTTAGTATTTTCTCCTTCATTTCAACCCTGGTGAATCAAACGATTATGTGCCTTGAGATTGCTCTTCTTGCAGAATATCTTTGTGGTGTTCTCTGTATTTCCTGGAGTTGAGTATTGGCCTGCCTTGCTAGGTTGGGTAAATATTACTGGATAATATCCTGAAGAGTGTCATCCAGCTTGGATTCATTCTCTTCATCACATTCTGGTACGCCTATCAAACGTAGTTTAGGTCTCTTCACATAGTCCCACATTTCTTGGAGATTTTGCTCATTCCTCTTTGTGCTTTTTTCTCTAATTTAGGTTTCTCTTTTTATTTCATTGAGTTGATCTTCGATTTCTGATATTCTTTCTTCTGCCTGGTCAATTTGGCTGTTGAAACTTGTGCATGCTTCACGAAGTTCTCATGTTGTGTTTTTCAGCTCCTTCAATTCAAACATATTCCTCTCTAAGTTGTCCATTTTTGTTATCATTTCCTCGAATCTTTTTTCAAATCTTTTTTCAAGGTTCTTAGTTTCTTTGCATTGATTTAGAACATGTTCTTTTAGCTCACTGAAGTTTCTCACTATCCACCTTCTGAAGTCGGATTCCATCATTTCATCACTCTCATTCTCCATCCAGCTTAGTTCCCTTGCTGGTGAGAAGTTTTGGTCCTTTGTAAGAGGTGAGGTTTTTTGTTTTCGGGTGTTTTCCTCCTTTTTGCGCTGGTTTCTTCCCATCTTTGTGGATTTATACACTGTCGTCTTAGTAGTTGCTGACTTTTCAATTGGGTCACTGAGTGGACACCCAGCTTGTTGATGATGAAGTATTTCTGTTATTTAGTTTTTCTTCTAATGGTTTAGCCCCTCTGCTGTATGAGTGCTGAGGTCCACTCCAGGCCCTGCTTGTCTGGGGTACACCTGTAGCAGCTGCAGAACTGTGAGGGATGCTAACAGTTTTTTCTTCTGCTATCTTTGTCCCATAATAATGCACGTCAAATGTCAGTCTGATTAGTCCTTTTTTGAGGTGGCTCTTTGGATATACAGGGGTCAGGGAGCTGCTTGAGAAAATGGTCTGTACTTTATAGGAGCTCCAGTGCTGAGCTGTGAGCTCCGTTGTTCATTCAGGTTTGCTGGGCGAATGTGTCTGCTGCAGCAGAGCTTATATAACCCCTCCTTTTTTCCCTCAGATGCTCTGTCTCAGGGAGTTGGGACTTTCTTTATGAGTATCTGTTGCACTGTCCTGCCCAGCTAGGAGGCAGTCTATTCACTATTTACCTTCCTTGGCTCCACCCTGCTAGCGCGGGTCTGCCCTGCTGCTGTGGGGCTCCATTCTACTGTGGTGGGTTCTGCCGTGTTGGTAGCATCTCTCTGTTATGGCTGGTTGCCTCAGCAACAGCAGGCTGTCAGCAGTGGACGGTACCTCAGTAGGGGCGGATTGCATCCATAGTGGCAGATGCCTCTCCCACACCGAGCTGCACCGTTTGAATTCAGCTGACACCGCAGCAAAATTCTCAACCCCAAGCACCTTGAATCGCTGTACTGCTTGTCCCCGTGGGGGTGGGACTCGCCAAGCCCAATCACCTGGCTCCCTGCCTCAGAGTCCCTCCTCTCTCTCTTTCTCCTTTTCTTTCCAAATTGAATGTTTGACTCTCTCACAGGCACCCAAGTTGCCTGCTGATTCGGCATCAGGATTTGTGCAATCTCCCCTGCAGCAGCCCACTGCAACAGCACAAATCGCTCTTCCCAGGAATCTCCTGGTCTGGCTCACCATCTAAGTTCTGTTCAATCAAATGGACATGTCAATCTGCCCTCCCAAAACTCAGATTGCCAGTTTAACAGGGCACCCGGACCAGTGAGCTCTGTGAGGGCTGCCCCTGCACCATGGCACGGCACTGGCCGAAACGGTCACACAAGCAGGCTATGCTACTCTCCTGTATTTCTCCTACACCTGGGAATTTTCCAGTTCAGTGGACTACAAAAGTCCATCTAAAAATGCAGCTACAACTCACCCTCTGCACCTTCACTGAGAGCTGCAATACTGAGTTGCTTCTATGATGATATCTTGGAACCACTACTGATATTTTCAAGGGTGTGTGTTTTTCAGTGAGTCTCTGAGTGAGTGGCCACAGAAAAGAGACTCCTGAATACTCACCACGCGTGCATTTTTAGGTTGGGCTTTTTGTGAGTGGCCATACAAAATAGAGTCCTGATTTTCCCCAGGTGTATATTATGCAGGAAGGCTCTGAATGTATGGGTATATAAAATAGACTTCTGACTACTCTACAGGTGTTCCTTATTCAGTGAAGATCTGAATGAGAGGCCATATGTAATAGAGTCCTGAGTATTCCCCAGGTATGCATTATTCACTGAGGCTCTGAAAGTTTGGCCTTGTGAAATAGTCTCCAGACTAGTTCACAAGTGTGTATTACTTAATGAGGTTTTGAGTTAATGACCATTTGAAATAAACTCCTGATTCTTCCCCTGGTGCATATTATTGACTGAGATTCTGAAGAATTCAGCATACGAAATAGATTACTACCTATTCCAAACTTGTGCATTAATCACTCAGACTTTGATTTTGTGGTCATATGAAATAGACTATTATCTATTCCCCAGGTGGGCATTATTCAGTGAGACTCTAAAGGAGTGGCTATATAAAGTAGACTCCTAACACTTCCGCAGGTGTGAATTACTCATTGAGGCTCCGCATCAGTGGTCCTATGAAATAAAATACTGACTATCCCCCATGTTTGTATTATTCACTGAATCTCTGAATGAGTGTCTATCTGAAATAGACTGCTGAGTACTGTAAATTTGTGCATTATTCAATGAGGCTATAAGTGAGTGGCCATATAATAGAAAATCTTGACAATTCCACAGATGTGTATTATTCACTGAGGCTTTCAGTTAGTGACTATATAAAATAGATTTCTGATTATTCCTCAAGTGTGTATTATTGACTAATATTATGATTAAGTGGGCCTATGTAATAGATTGTTCACTATTCCAAAATTGTGCATTACTCACTCAGACTTTGATCTTGTGGCCATATAAAAGACTAGTGTCTATTTTCCAGGTGTTCATTATTTAATGAGGCTCTAAATGAATGGCTATATGAGGTAGACTCTTCACTCTTCCCCAGGTGTGTATTATTGAATGACACTCTAAATAAGAGGGCATAAGAAAGAGACTCCTTACTCTTCCTCTGGTTTGCATTATTTACAGATTCTCTGAATGAGTAGGAACTTGAAGTAGACTCTTGACTATTTCCCAGATGTGTATTATCACTGAGCCCTGAACAAGTGGCCATATGAAAGACATTCCATACTATTCTAGAAAAACATATATATAATTCACTGAATCACTGAAAAAAATGACCATATAAAATAGACTCCATTTTACTCCACGTGTGTGCGTTATTCATTGATTTTCTAAATGAATCACCATATGTAACAGACTAGTGATTATTCTTCACTTGTGCATTATTCAAAGAGGTTCTATTTCAGTGACCATATGAAATATACCCTCGACTGTCACCAAGGTGGGTATTATTCAGAGGTGATTAATGTGTGTCTATCTTAAGTAGGGTCCTGACTACTCCACAGCTGCTCAGTATTTACTGAAGCTCTGAACGACAGGTCATATAAAATAGACTCCTGACTATCACCCAAATGTGTGAAATTCAGAGAGGCATTTAACTTGTGGCTATCTTAAACAGCGTCGTCCTGGCTACTCCATAGGTGTTCATTATTCATGGAAGCTCTTAACTAGACGCTATATAAATTAGACTCCTGACTGTTGCCCCGTTGTGAATTATTCAATAAAGATCTGAATGAGTGGTAGTATGGAATAGGATCCTAAAGATTGCCAAGGTGTGTATTTTTCAGTGAGGCACTGAATGAGTGGCCATATGAAAGAGGCTCCTGACGGTTCCCCTGGTGTGCATTACTCACAGTGGTTCTGAATTATTGCCCATGTGAAACAGACTCCTGAGTATTCCCCAAGTTTGCATTATTCACTGATTCTCTGAAGGGCCTTACAAAGTAGACTCCTGACTACTCCCCAATTGTGTATAATTCCGTGGGGGTCCATCTGAGTTACCAAATGAAATAGACTTCTGACTGTTCCCCATGTGTGCATTACTCAGAAATTCTCAGAATCAGAGATGATATGAATTAGTCTCCTCCATACTCAACAGAAGTGCATTATTCACTGAGGCTCGAAATGAGTGTTCATGTTAAACAGAATCCTGACTACTCCCCATGTGTGCATTATTCACTGAGGCTCTGAAATGGTGTCCCTATGAAAGAGACTCCTGACTATTCCCAAGGTGTGCACTATTCAGGTTGGCTCTCAATGAGTGGTCAAATAAAATAGAATCTTGACTATTTCCCATGTGTGTATTATTCAGTTTGACTCTGAATGTGTGAAAATATAAAATAGACCATTGACTGTAACCCAAGTGTCTGCTATTTACATTAGTGTCCGCATTACTCCCCAGGTGTGCATTATTCACTGAGAATTTGAATGAGTGGCAATATAAAATAGACACTTGACAATTCCACAGGTAAGTATCATTCAGTGAGGCTCTACATGAGTGGCCATATGAAAGTAATGCACTGGTGTGCATTACTCCGTGAGATTCTGAATTAGTGGCCATATGAATATTCCATATTTGTGTAACATTCAGTGAGGCTCTTAGTGGCCAATAAAAAGATTCCTAAATATTCGCATGGAGGTTATTACTAAAAAAGACTCTGAATAAATGGCTATATCAATTAGGTTGCTGACTACTCAGCAAGAGTGCATTATTTAGTGAAGTTCCCCATGAGAGGCCAGCTGAAATTGTCTCCTGACAATTTTCTAAGTGTGTATTATTCACTGAGCTTCTGAATGTGTGGCCAATTGAAATACACTGCTGACTATTCCTTAGGTGTGACTTATTCACTGAGGTTCTGTATGAGTTGCCATACGAAATAGACTCCTGACAATTCCCCAGGTGTGCACTACACCCTGAGGTTCTCACTGAGTGGCCATGTAAAATAGACTTTTTACTCTACCCAATGTGTGTATTATTGATAGAGGCTCTAAAAGAGTGTCCATATGAAATACACTCCTGTCTATTCCCCAGGTGTGCATCATTCACTGAAGCTCTGAATGAGTTTCAATATAAAATACACTCATGACTGTTCTCCAGGTGTGTTTTATTCACAAGAGCTCTAAATGAAAGGCCGTAGTAAATAGACCCTGTCTATTCCACAGGTGTGTATGATTCGCTGAGGTTCTCAATGTGGCCAAAGCGAATAGACAGCTGGCTACTCCACATGTGTACATTATACACCGATGCTCGAATAAATGGCCACATAAAAGAGACTCCAAATTTTTCTCCAGGTAGGCATAATAAATGAGGTTCTGAATGCAAACCATACAAAATAGACTCCTGACAATTCCCCAGGTGTGTATTACTCAGTGAGACTCAGAAGGAGGGGTGATATAGAAGAGAATCATTACTATTCTACAGGTATAGGTTATTCAGTGAGTCTCAAAATAGGTGTCCATATTAAACAGAATCCCGACAATTCCATACGTGTGTATCATTGAGTGAGGTGCTGAATGAGTGGCCATATGACATAGTATCCTGAGCACTCAACAGGTGTTCATTGTTCACTTAGGCTTTGAATGAGAAGCAATATGAAGTAGACTTCTGACTGTGTCCAAGGTGTGAATAATTTACTGAGCCTCTGAATGATTGGCCTGAAGAAATAAACTCCTGGCTATGATGCAGGTGTGTATTATTCAGTGAGGTTTAAAAGGAGTGGCCACATGAAATAGATCTCTCAATTTTCCACAGCGGTGAGCTATTCAGTGATACTCTGAAAGAGTGGGCATATGAAATAGACTCCTGACTATTCCTCGTGTGTGCGTTATTCACTGAGGCTCTGAATGTGTGGCCATTGGAAATACAATCGTCACTATTAGCTAGGTGTATATTATTCAATGAGTTTCTGAATGAGTGGCCATTCTAAATAAAGACCTGACAATTCCCCAAACTTGCACTACTTCGAGAGGCTGTGAATGAAGGGCAATATTAAAAAGACTCCTCAGTATTCTCCTGGTGTGTATAATTCACTGAGGCAATGAAAGTGTGTTTCTAGAGTCTAATCACTACTCAGAAGGTGTGCATTATTCAGCTTGAATCTCAATTCGAATCGTATAAAATAGAATACAGATTATTCCCCAAGTGGATGTCATTCACTGAGGCTCTGAATGAGTGGCCATATGAAATAACCCTTGACTCTTCTCCAGGTGTGTATTCACTGAGATGTTGAATGAAGGGTCATTTGAAATAAAATCCTCATACTCCTCAGGCGTGCATGATTCCCTGGGGCTCCCAATGAGTGTCCATTTAAAATAGCCTCCTGACTATCCCACAGATGTGTACCATTCAGTGAGTGTCTGAATGAGTGGCCATATGAAACAGAATCCTCACTATTCCAAATGTGTGCATTATTCAGTGAAGGTCTAAATGAGTGCCTCTTAGAAATACAATCCTAACTATTCCTGTGGTGCATTATTTGCTGAGGTGGGAAATGAGTGGCCATATGAAATAGATTGCTGAGTACTCCGCAGATATGGTATGCATTATTAACTAAGAGGTTGAATCAGTGGTAATGTGACATAGACACTTAAATATCACCGAAGTGCATAAGAGAGGCTCTGAAGGAGTAGCTATATCAATTCGGCTACTTACTATTGAAGAGGAATGAGTTATTCAATTAAGCACTTAGTGAGAGGCCAAATGAAATTCACTGCTAATTTTTCTACAGTTGTGCATAATTCACTAAGCCTCTTAGTGTGTATTTATTGAAATCAAACCTGACTCTTCCCCAGGTGTGTCTTATCCACTGAGGATCTGCATGAGTTGCCATATGAAATTGAATCCTGACAATTCTTCAAGTGTGCACTCTATACTGGGAGTCTCAGTGAGTGGCCATAACAAACAGATTCCTGAGTCTCCCCAATATGTGTACTATTCAGGGAGGCTATTAAAGAGTGTTCATATGAAACAGACCCCTGACTATTTCCCAGGTGTACATTATTCACTGAGGCTCTGAATGAGTGGCAATATATAATACATTCCTGACTATTCCCAAGCTGTGTATTATTCACTCAACCTCTGAATGTAGGGCCTTATCAAATAGACTCATGACTGTACCACAGGTCTGTATTATTCACTGATGTTCTGAATGTGTGACCAAAGCAAATAAACACCTTCCCAATCCACAGGTGTGCATTCTTTACGGATGCTCTGAATGAATGTCCATATAAAAGAGACTCCAAATTTCTCTCCAGTTACACATTATTCAACGAGGCTCTGAAAAACGAACTATACAAAATTTACTCCTTACAATTCCTCATGTATTAATTTTTCTGTTAGACTCGGAAAGGGGTTCGATGGGAAATAGACTCTTCAGGATTCCAAGGAATACATAATTCAGCGAGGCTCAAAATGGGTGTTCATATTAAATAGAAACCTGACTATTCCACACGTGTGTATCATTCAGTGAAGTACTAAATTCGTGGCCATATTAAATAGATTCCTGAGTACCCAACAGGTGTGCATTGTTCAGTAAGGTTTGAATGAGGGGGCCAATGTAATAGACTGCTGTGTATTCCATAGGTGTGTGTTATTCACTGAGGCCCTAAAGGGGTGTTCATATGACATAGCCTCCTGATTAATGTCTGGGTGTGCATTACTCAATGAGGCTCTCAATCCGTGATCATATAAAATAGAATCCTATTTCACAGGTGTGCATCATTCATTAATGCTATAATTGAGTGGCCATATGAAATGAACTCTATTACCCAGGTGTGTGTCATTCAGTTAGTTTCTGAACGCATGATCATATGGAATAGACTCCAGACTCTAGCCTCTTGACTATTCTGCAGGTGTGCGTTTTCCACTGAGGCAGTGGGTGAACGGTCATATTCAATAGACTCCAGATAATTTCCCAGATGTGCATTATTCAGTGAGTCTCTGAATAAGTGTCTATATAAAATAGACTCCTGAGTATTCCCCAGGTATACATGATTCTTCACTGAGGCTCTGAATAAGTGGCCATGTGAAATACACTACTGACATTTTCAAAGGTGTGTACTTTTCACTGAGGCTCTGAATGAGTGGCCATGGGAAATATGCTAGTGACATTTTCAAAAGTGTGTATATTTCAGTGAGGCTCTGAGTGAGTGGCCACAGAAAAGAGACTTCTGAATACTCACCACGGGTGCATTTTTAGGTTGGGCTTTTTGTGAGTGGCCATACGAAATAGAGTCCTGATTTTCCCCAGGTGTATATTATGCAGGAAGGCTCTGAATGTGTGGGTATATAAAATAGACTTCTGACTATTCTACAGGTGTTCCTTATTCAGTGAAGATCTGAATGAGAGGCCATATGTAATAGTGTCCTGAGTATTCCGCAGGTATTCATTATTCACTGAGGCTCTGAATGAGTGGCCATATGAAATAGACTCCTGACTATTCCCCAGGTGTGTATTATTCACTGAGGCTCTGAATGAGTGGCCATATGAAATAGACTCCTGAGTATTCCCAGGTGTGTATTATTCAGTGAGACTCTAAAGGAGTGGCTATATAAAGTAGACTCTTAACACTTCCGCAGGTGTGAATTACTCATTAAGGCTCCGCATCAGTGGTCCTATGAAATAAAATACTGACTATCCCCATGTTTGTATTATTCACTGAATCTCTGAATGAGTGGCTACCTGAAATAGACTGCTGAGTACTGTAAATTTGTGCATTATTCAATGAGGCTATAAGTGAGTGGCCATATGATAGAAATCCTGACAATTCCCAGGTGTGTATTATTCACTGAGGCTCTGAATGTGTGGCCAAAGCAAATAAACACCTTCCCAATCCACAGGTGTGCATTATTCACTGAGGCTCTGAATAAGTGTCTATATAAAATAGACTCCTGAGTATTCCCAGGTGGGCATTATTCAGTGAGGCTCTGAATGAGTGGCCATACGAAATAGAGTCCTGATTTTCCCCAGGTGTGTATTATTCAGTGAGGCTCTGAATGAGTGGCCATATGATAGAAATCCTGACAATTCCACAGGTGTGTATTATTCAGTGAGGCTCAAAATGGGTGTTCATATTAAATAGAAACCTGACTATTCCACACGTGTGTATCATTGAGTGAGGTGCTGAATGAGTGGCCATATGACATAGTATCCTGAGCACTCAACAGGTGTTCATTGTTCACTTAGGCTTTGAATGAGAAGCAATATGAAGTAGACTAGTGTCTATTTTTCAGGTGTTCATTATTTAATGAGGCTCTAAATGAATGGCTATATATGGTAGACTCTTCACTCTTCCCCAGGTGTGTATTATTGAATGACACTCTAAATAAGAGGGCATAAGAAAGAGAGTCCTGACTCTTCCTCTGGTGTTCATTATTTACAGAGACTCTGAATGAATAGAAACTTGAAGTAGACTCTTGACTATTTCCCAGATGTGTATTATACACTGAGGCCTGAACGAGTTGCCATATGAAAGAAATTTCTGACTATTCTACATATGTGTGTATATATATGTGTGTGTGTATATATATATATTATATATGTATATATGTATCTATATTCTTCACTGAATCACTGAAATAATGGCCATATGAAATAGACTCCATTTTACTCCACCGGTGTGCGTTATTCATTGATTCTCTAAATGAATCACGATATGTAACAGACTAGTGATTATTCTACACATGTGCATTATCCAAAGAGGTTCTTTTTGAGTGACCATATAAAATCCTCTGGACTACCACCAAGGTGGTTATCATTCAGAGGTGCATAATGTGTGTCTATCTTAAGTAGGGTCCTGGCTACTCCACAAGTGTTCAGTATTCACTGAAGCTCTGAACGAGAGGTCATATAAAATAGACTCCTGACAATCACCCAGGTCTGTAGCATTCAGGGAGGCAGTTAATTTGTGGCTATTTTAAACAGCGTCCTGGCTACTCCACAGCGGTTCATTATTCATTGAAACTCTGAATGAGAGGTCATATAATATAGACTCCTGACTGTTGCCCCGTTGTGAATTATTCAATAAAGATCTGAATGAGTGGTAATATGGAATAAAATTCTGACGATTGCCTAGGTGTGTATTGTTCAGCGAGGCACTGAATTAGTGGCCATATGAAAGAGGCCCCTGATGGTTTCCCTGGTGTGCATTACTCACAGTGGTTCTGAATTATTCGCCATGTAAAATAGACTCCTGAGTATTCCCTAAGTTTGCATTATTCACTGATTCTCTAAATGGCCTTACAGAGTAGACCCCTGTCTATTCCTCAATTGTGTATTATTACATGGGGGTCCAACTGAGTGACTATATGAAACAGACTTGATGATTCCCGTGTGTGCTCAGAAAGTCTCAGAACCAGAGATGATATGAATTAGTCTCTTCAATACTCAACAGAAGTGCATTATTTACTGAGGCTCATAATGAGTGTACATGTTAAACAGACTCCTGACTATTCCCCTGGTGTGCATTATATACTGAGGTTCTGAAATGGTGTCTCTATTAAAGAGACACTGGACTATTCCCAAAGTGTGCAGTATTCAGGTTGGCTCTCAATGAATGATCATATGAAATAAAATCTTGACTATTCCTTAGGTGTGTATCATTCAGTGAGGCTCTGAATGAGTGAAAATACAAAATAGACTCCTGACAATTCCCAGGTGTGTATTACTCAGTGAGGCTCTGAATGAGTGGCCATATGAAAGAAATTTCTGACTATTCTACAGGTGTTCCTTATTCAGTGAAGATCTGAATGAGAGGCCATATGTAATAGTGTCCTGAGTATTCCGCAGGTATTCATTATTCACTGAGGCTCTGAAGTTTGGCCTTGTGAAATAGTCTCCAGACTAGTTCACAAGTGTGTACATTTAATGAGGTTTTGAGTTAATGACCATTTGAAATAAACTCCTGATTATTCCCCTGGTGCGTATTGTTGACTGAGACTCTGAAGAATTCAGCATACGAAATAGATTACTACCTATTCCAAACTTGTGTGTTAATAACACAGACTTTGATTTTGTGGTCATATAAAATAGACTATTGTCTATTCCCCAGGTGGGCATTATTCAGTGAGACTCTAAAGGAGTGGCTATATAAAGTAGACTCTTAACACTTCCGCAGGTGTGAATTACTCATTAAGGCTCCGCATCAGTGGTCCTATGAAATAAAATACTGACTATCCCCATGTTTGTATTATTCACTGAATCTCTGAATGAGTGGCTACCTGAAATAGACTGCTGAGTACTGTAAATTTGTGCATTATTCAATGAGGCTATAAGTGAGTGGCCATATGATAGAAATCCTGACAATTCCACAGGTGTGTATTATTCAGTGAGGTTTAAAATGAGTGGCCACATGAAATAGACTCTCAATTTTCCACAGCGGTGAGCTATTCAGTGATACTCTGAAAGAGTGGGCATATGAAATAGATTTCTGATTATTCCTCAAGTGTGTATTATTCACTGAGGCTCTGAATGTGGCCATTGAAATACAATCACTATTAGCTAGGTGTATATTATTCAATGAGTTTCTGAATGAGTGGCCATTCTAAATAAAGACCTGACAATTCCCCAAACTTGCACTACTGAGAGGCTGTGAATGAAGGGCAATATTAAAAGACTCCTCAGTATTCTCCTGGTGTGTATAATTCACTGAGGCAATGAAAGTGTGTTTCTGAGTCTAATCACTACTCAGAAGGTGTGCATTATTCAGCTTGAATCTCAATGAATCGTATAAAATAGAATACAGATTATTCCCCAAGTGGATGTCATTCACTGAGGCTCTGAATGAGTGGCCATATGAAATAACCCTTGACTCTTCTCCAGGTGTGTATTCACTGAGATGTTGAATGAAGGGTCATTTGAAATAAAATCCTCATACTCCTCAGGCGTGCATGATTCCCTGGGGCTCCCAATGAGTGTCCATTTAAAATAGCCTCCTGACTATCCCACAGATGTGTACCATTCAGTGAGTGTCTGAATGAGTGGCCATATGAAACAGAATCCTCACTATTCCAAATGTGTGCATTATTCAGTGAGGCTCTGAATGAGTGGCCATATGAAACAGAATCCTCACTATTCCAAATGTGTGCATTATTTGCTGAGGTGAAATGAGTGGCCATATGAAATAGATTGCTGAGTACTCCCAGATATGGTATGCATTATTAACTAAGAGGTTGAATCAGTGGTAATGTGACATAGACACTTAAATATCACCAAGTGCATAAGAGAGGCTCTGAAGGAGTAGCTATATCAATTGCTACTTACTATTGAAGAGGAATGAGTTATTCAATTAAGCACTTAGTGAGAGGCCAAATGAAATTCACTGCTAATTTTTCTACAGTTGTGCATAATTCACTAAGCCTCTTAGTGTGTATTTATTGAAATCAAACCTGACTTTCCCAGGTGTGCATTATTCAGTGAGTCTCAAAATGGTGTCCATATTAAACAGAATCCTGACAATTCTTCAAGTGTGCACTCTATACTGGGAGTCTCAGTGAGTGGCCATAACAAACAGATTCCTGAGTCTCCCCAATATGTGTATTATTCACTGAGGCTCTGAATGAGTGGCCATATGAAACAGACCCTGACTATTTCCCAGGTGTACATTATTCACTGAGGCTCTGAATGAGTGGCAATATATAATACATTCTGACTATTCCCAGGTGTGTATTATTCACTCAACCTCTGAATGTAGGGCCTTATCAAATAGACTCATGACTATTCCACAGGTGTGTATTATTCACTGATGTTCTGAATGTGTGACCAAAGCAAATAAACACCTTCCCAATCCACAGGTGTGCATTCTTTACGGATGCTCTGAATGAATGTCCATATAAAAGAGACTCCAAATTTCTCCAGTTACACATTATTCAACGAGGCTCTGAAAAACGAACTATACAAAATTTACTCCTTACAATTCCTCATGTATTAATTTTCTGTTAGACTCGGAAAGGGTTCGATGAAATAGACTCTTCAGGATTCCAAGGAATACATAATTCAGCGAGGCTCAAAATGGGTGTTCATATTAAATAGAAACCTGACTATTCCACACGTGTGTATCATTCAGTGAGTCTCTGTGGCCATATTAAATAGATTCCTGAGTACCCAACAGGTGTGCATTGTTCAGTAAGGTTTGAATGAGGGGCCAATGTAATAGACTGCTGTGTATTCCATAGGTGTGTGTTATTCACTGAGGCCCTAAAGGGGTGTTCATATGACATAGCCTCCTGATTAATGTCTGGGTGTGCATTACTCAATGAGGCTCTCAATCCGTGATCATATAAAATAGAATCCTATTTCACAGGTGTGCATCATTCATTAATGCTATAATTGGTGGCCATATGAAATGAACTCTATTACCCAGGTGTGTGTCATTCAGTTAGTTTCTGAACGCATGATCATATGGAATAGACTCCAGACTCTAGCCTCTTGACTATTCTGCAGGTGTGCGTTTTCCACTGAGGCAGTGGGTGAACGGTCATATTCAATAGACTCCAGATAATTTCCCAGATGTGCATTATTCAGTGAGTCTCTGAATAAGTGTCTATATAAAATAGACTCCTGAGTATTCCCCAGGTATACATGATTCTTCACTGAGGCTCTGAATAAGTGGCCATGTGAAATACACTACTGACATTTTCAAAGGTGTGTACTTTTCACTGAGGCTCTGAATGAGTGGCCATGGGAAATATGCTAGTGACATTTTCAAAAGTGTGTATATTTCAGTGAGGCTCTGAGTGAGTGGCCACAGAAAAGAGACTTCTGAATACTCACCACGGGTGCATTTTTAGGTTGGGCTTTTTGTGAGTGGCCATACGAAATAGAGTCCTGATTTTCCCCAGGTGTATATTATGCAGGAAGGCTCTGAATGTGTGGGTATATAAAATAGACTTCTGACTATTCTACAGGTGTTCCTTATTCAGTGAAGATCTGAATGAGAGGCCATATGTAATAGTGTCCTGAGTATTCCGCAGGTATTCATTATTCACTGAGGCTCTGAAAGTTTGGCCTTGTGAAATAGTCTCCAGACTAGTTCACAAGTGTGTATTACTTAATGAGGTTTTGAGTTAATGACCATTTGAAATAAACTCCTGATTATTCCCCTGGTGCGTATTGTTGACTGAGACTCTGAAGAATTCAGCATACGAAATAGATTACTACCTATTCCAAACTTGTGTGTTAATAACACAGACTTTGATTTTGTGGTCATATAAAATAGACTATTGTCTATTCCCCAGGTGGGCATTATTCAGTGAGACTCTAAAGGAGTGGCTATATAAAGTAGACTCTTAACACTTCCGCAGGTGTGAATTACTCATTAAGGCTCCGCATCAGTGGTCCTATGAAATAAAATACTGACTATCCCCCATGTTTGTATTATTCACTGAATCTCTGAATGAGTGGCTACCTGAAATAGACTGCTGAGTACTGTAAATTTGTGCATTATTCAATGAGGCTATAAGTGAGTGGCCATATGATAGGAAATCCTGACAATTCCACAGGTGTGTATTATTCACTGAGGCTTTCAGTTAGTGACTATATGAAATAGATTTCTGATTATTCCTCAAGTGTGTATTATTGACTAATATTATGATTAAGTGGGCATATGTAATAGATTGTTCACTATTCCAAAATTGTGCATTACTCACTCAGACTTTGATCTTGTGGCCATATAAAAGACTAGTGTCTATTTTTCAGGTGTTCATTATTTAATGAGGCTCTAAATGAATGGCTATATATGGTAGACTCTTCACTCTTCCCCAGGTGTGTATTATTGAATGACACTCTAAATAAGAGGGCATAAGAAAGAGAGTCCTGACTCTTCCTCTGGTGTTCATTATTTACAGAGACTCTGAATGAATAGAAACTTGAAGTAGACTCTTGACTATTTCCCAGATGTGTATTATACACTGAGGCCTGAACGAGTTGCCATATGAAAGAAATTTCTGACTATTCTACATATGTGTGTATATATATGTGTGTGTGTATATATATATATATATGTATCTATATTCTTCACTGAATCACTGAAATAATGGCCATATGAAATAGACTCCATTTTACTCCACCGGTGCGTTATTCATTGATTCTCTAAATGAATCACGATATGTAACAGACTAGTGATTATTCTACACATGTGCATTATCCAAAGAGGTTCTTTTGAGTGACCATATAAATCCTCTGGACTACCACCAAGGTGGTTATCATTCAGAGGTGCATAATGTGTGTCTATCTTAAGTAGGGTCCTGGCTACTCCACAAGTGTTCAGTATTCACTGAAGCTCTGAACGAGAGGTCATATAAAATAGACTCCTGACAATCACCCAGGTCTGTAGCATTCAGGAGGCAGTTAATTTGTGGCTATTTTAAACAGCGTCCTGGCTACTCCACAGCGGTTCATTATTCATTGAAACTCTGAATGAGAGGTCATATAATATAGACTCCTGACTGTTGCCCCGTTGTGAATTATTCAATAAAGATCTGAATGAGTGGTAATATGGAATAAAATTCTGACGATTGCCTAGGTGTGTATTGTTCAGCGAGGCACTGAATTAGTGGCCATATGAAAGAGGCCCCTGATGGTTTCCCTGGTGTGCATTACTCACAGTGGTTCTGAATTATTCGCCATGTAAAATAGACTCCTGAGTATTCCCTAAGTTTGCATTATTCACTGATTCTCTAAATGGCCTTACAGAGTAGACCCCTGTCTATTCCTCAATTGTGTATTATTACATGGGGGTCCAACTGAGTGACTATATGAAACAGACTTCTGATGATTCCCCGTGTGTGCTCAGAAAGTCTCAGAACCAGAGATGATATGAATTAGTCTCTTCAATACTCAACAGAAGTGCATTATTTACTGAGGCTCATAATGAGTGTACATGTTAAACAGACTCCTGACTATTCCCCTGGTGTGCATTATATACTGAGGCTCTGAAATGGTGTCTCTATTAAAGAGACACTGGACTATTCCCAAAGTGTGCAGTATTCAGGTTGGCTCTCAATGAATGATCATATGAAATAAAATCTTGACTATTCCTTAGGTGTGTATCATTCAGTGAGGCTCTGAATGAGTGAAAATACAAAATAGACCATGGACTATAACCCAAGTGTCTCCTATTTACAATAGTTTCCTCAGTACTCCCCAGGTGTGCATTATTCCCTGAGGCTCTGAATGAGTGGCAGTATGAAATAGACTCTTGACAATTCTGCAGGTGTGTATCATTAAGTGAAGCTCTGAATAAGTGGCCAGATGAAAGAAAATTCTCATTTATCCACCAGTGTGCATTACTTTGTGAGATTCTGAATTAGTGGCCATATGACTATTCCACATTTGTATACCATTAAGTCGGGCTCAGAGTTGCCATATTAAAGAGATTCCTGAATATCAGCAAGGAGCTTATTACTGAGAGATGCTCTGAATGAATGGCTATATCAATTAGTCTGCTGACTACTCCACAAGAATGCATTTTTCAGTGAATTTATGCATGAGAGGCCAGAAGAAATTGTCTCCTGACAAATCCCTAAGTGTGTATTATTCACTGAGCTTCTGAATGTGTGGCCAATTGAAATACACTCCTGACTATTCCCCAGGTGTGTGTTATTCACTGAGGTTCTGTATGAGTTGCCATAAGAAATGGACTCCTGACAATTCTTCAGGTGTGCACTACACCCTGAGGCTCTCACTGAGTGGCCATATAGAATAAACATTTTACTCTACCCCATGTGTGTATTATGCAGAGAGGCTCTGAAATAGTGTCTATATGAAATACACTTCTGTATATTCTTCAGGTATGCATCATTCGCTGAGGATCTGAATGAGTTTTAATATAAAATACACTCCTGACTGTTCTCCAGGTGTGTTTTATTCACAAGAGCTCTGAATGAAGGGCCATAGCAAATAGACCCCTGTCTATTCCACAGGTGTGTATGATTCACTGAGGTTCTTAATGTGGCCAAAGTGAATAGACACCTGGCTACTTCACATGTCTACATTATACATTGGCGCTCTCAATGAATGGCCATATGATAGAGACTCCAAATTTTTCTCCAGGTAGGCATATTCAATGAGGTTCTGAATGCAAACCATACAAAATAGACTCCTGACAATTACCTAGGTGTGTATTACTCAGTGAGACTCAGAAGGAGGGGTGATATGAAATAGACTCCCCACTATTCTACAGGTATAGGTTATTCAGTGAGTCTCAAAATGGGTGTCCATATTAAATAGAATCCCGACAATTCCATAAGTGTATATCTCTGAGTGAGGTGCTGAATGAGTGGCCATATGACATACTATCCTGAGTACTCAACAGGTGTTCATTGTTCACTTAGGCTTTGAATGAGGAGCCATACGAAATAGACTTCTGACTATGTCCCAGGTGTGTATAATTCACTGAGCCTCTGAATGATTTTCCTGAAGAAATAAACTCCTGGCTATGACCCATGTGTGTATTATTCAGTGAGGCTCAAAATGAGTGGCCACATAAAATAGACCTCTCAATTTTCCACAGGTGTGTTGTTCAGTGAGACGCTGAAATAGAGTTCATATGAAATAGAATCCTGACTATTCCTCGTGTGTGTGTTATTCACTGAGGCTCTGAATGTGTGGCCATTGGAAATAGAATCGTCACTATTTGCTAGGTGAGTATTTTTCAATGAGTCTCTGAATGAGTGGTTATTCTAAATAAAGACCTGACAATTCCCCAAACTTGCACTACTTGAGAGGCTGTGAATGAAGGGCATATTAAAAGACTCCTCAGTATTCTCCTGGTGTGTATTATTCACTGAGGCAATGAAAGTGTGTTTCTAGTCTAATCACTACTCAGAAGGTGTGCATTATTCAGCTTGAATCTCAATTCTGGTATAAAATAGAATACAGATTATTCCCCAAGTGATGTCATTCACTGAGGCTCTGAATGAGTGGCCATATGAAATAACCCTTGACTCTTCTCCAGGTGTGTATTCACTGAGATGTTGAATGAAGGGTCATTTGAAATAAAATCCTCATACTCCTCAGGTATGCATGATTCCCTGGGGCTCAATGAGTGTCCATAAAATAGCTCCTGACTATTCCACAGGTGTGTACCATTCAGTGAGTGTCTGAATGAGTGGCCATATGAAACAGAATCCTCACTATTCCAAATGTGTGCATTATTCAGTGAAGGTCTAAATGAGTGCCTCTTAGAAATACAATCCTGACTATTCCTGGTGTGCATTATTCACTGAGGTGAAATGAGTGGCCATATGAAATAGATTGCTGACTAGTACCCAGATATGGTATGCATTATTAACTAAGAGGTTGAATCAGTGGTAATGTGACATAGACACTTAAATATCACCGTGCATAAGAGAGGCTCTGAATGAGTAGCTATATCAATTCGGCTCTTACTATTGAAGAGGAATGAGTTATTCAATTAAGCTCTTAGTGAGAGGCCAAATGAAATTCACTCCTAATTTTTCTACAGTTGTGCATAATTCACTAAGCCTCTTAGTGTGTATTATTGAAATCAAACCTGACTCTTCCCCAGGTGTGTCTTATTCACTGAGGTTCTGTATGAGTTGCCATATGAAATTGAATCCTGACAATTCTTCAAGTGTGCACTCTATACTGGGAGTCTCAGTGAGTGGCCATAACAAACAGATTCCTGACTCTCCCCAATATGTGTACTATTCAGGAGGCTATTAAAGAGTGTTCATATGAAATAGACTCCTGACTATTTCCCAGGTGTGCATTATTCACTGAGGCTCTGAATAAGTGGCAATATATAATACATTCCTGACTATTCCCCAGGTGTGTGTTATTCACTGAGTTCTGTATGAGTTGCCATAAGAAATGGACTCCTGACAATTCTTCAGGTGTACTACACCCTGAGGCTCTCACTGAGTGGCCATATAGAATAAACATTTTACTCTACCCCATGTGTGTATTATGCAGAGAGGCTCTGAAATAGTGTCTATATGAAATACACTTCTGTATATTCTTCAGGTATGCATCATTCGCTGAGGATCTGAATGAGTTTTAATATAAAATACACTCCTGACTGTTCTCCAGGTGTGTTTTATTCACAAGAGCTCTGAATGAAGGGCCATAGCAAATAGACCCTGTCTATTCCACAGGTGTGTATGATTCACTGAGGTTCTTAATGTGGCCAAAGTGAATAGACACCTGGCTACTTCACATGTCTACATTATACATTAGCTCTCAATGAATGGCCATATGATAGAAATCCTGACAATTCCACAGGTGTGTATTATTCACTGAGGCTTTCAGTTAGTGACTATATGAAATAGATTTCTGATTATTCCTCAAGTGTGTATTATTCACTAATATTATGATTAAGTGGGCATATGTAATAGATTGTTCACTATTCCAAAATTGTGCATTACTCACTCAGACTTTGATCTTGTGGCCATATAAAATAGACTAGTGTCTATTTTTCAGGTGTTCATTATTTAATGAGGCTCTAAATGAATGGCTATATATGGTAGACTCTTCACTCTTCCCCAGGTGTGTATTATTGAATGACACTCTAAATAAGAGGGCATAAGAAGAGATCCTGACTCTTCCTCTGGTGTTCATTATTTACAGAGACTCTGAATGAATAGAAACTTGAAGAGACTCTTGACTATTTCCCAGATGTGTATTATACACTGAGGCCTGAATGAGTGGCCATATGAAAGAAATTTCTGACTATTCTACATATGTGTGTATATATATGTGAGTGTGTATATATATATATATATATATGATATATCTATCATCTTCACTGAATCACTGAAATAATGGCCATATGAAATAGACTCCATTTTACTCCAGGTGTGCATTATTCACTGATTCTCTAAATGAATCACGATATGTAACAGACTAGTGATTATTCTACACATGTGCATTATCCAAGAGGTTCTTTTGGTGACCATATAAAATCCTCTGGACTACCACCAAGGTGGTTATCATTCAGAGGTATAATGATGTGTCTATCTTAAGTAGGGTCCTGGCTACTCCACAAGTGTTCAGTATTCACTGAAGCTCTGAACGAGAGGTCATATAAAATAGACTCCTGACAATCACCCAGGTCTGTAGCATTCAGGAGGCAGTTAATTTGTGGCTATTTTAAACAGCGTCCTGGCTACTCCACAGCGGTTCATTATTCATTGAAACTCTGAATGAGAGGTCATATAATAGACTCCTGACTGTTGCCCAGGTTGTGTATTATTCAATAAAGATCTGAATGAGTGGTAATATGGAATAAAATTCTGACGATTGCCTAGGTGTGTTGTTCAGCGAGGCACTGAATTAGTGGCCATATGAAAGAGGCCCTGATGGTTTCCCTGGTGTGCATTACTCACAGTGGTTCTGAATTATTCGCCATGTAAAATAGACTCCTGAGTATTCCCTAAGTTTGCATTATTCACTGATTCTCTAAATGGCCATATACAATAGACCCCTGTCTATTCCTCAATTGTGTATTATTATTACATGGGGGTCCAACTGAGTGACTATATGAAACAGACTCTGATGATTCCCAGGTGTGTATTAGAAAGTCTCAGAACCAGAGATGATATGAATTAGTCTCTTCAATACTCAACAGAAGTGCATTATTTACTGAGGCTCATAATGAGTGTACATGTTAAACAGACTCCTGACTATTCCCCTGGTGTGCATTATATACTGAGGCTCTGAAATGGTGTCTCTATTAAAGAGACACTGGACTATTCCCAAAGTGTGCAGTATTCAGGTTGGCTCTCAATGAATGATCATATGAAATAAAATCTTGACTATTCCTTAGGTGTGTATCATTCAGTGAGGCTCTGAATGAGTGAAAATACAAATAGACCATGGACTATAACCCAAGTGTCTCCTATTTACAATAGTTTCCTCAGTACTCCCCAGGTGTGCATTATTCACTGAGGCTCTGAATGAGTGGCATATGAAATAGACTCTTGACAATTCTGCAGGTGTGTATCATTAAGTGAAGCTCTGAATAAGTGGCCAGATGAAAGAAAATTCTCATTTATCCACCAGTGTGCATTACTTTGTGAGATTCTGAATTAGTGGCCATATGACTATTCCACATTTGTATACCATTAAGTCGGGCTCAGAGTTGCCATATTAAAGAGATTCTGAATATCAGCAGGGCTTATTACTGAGAGATGCTCTGAATGAATGGCTATATCAATTAGTCTGCTGACTACTCCACAAGAATGTATTCAGTGAAGGCTATGCATGAGAGGCCAGAAGAAATTGTCTCCTGACAAATCCCTAAGTGTGTATTATTCACTGAGCTTCTGAATGTGTGCCAATTGAAATACACTCCTGACTATTCCCCAGGTGTGTGTTATTCACTGAGGTTCTGTATGAGTTGCCATATAGAAATGGACTCCTGACAATTCTTCAGGTGTGCACTACACCCTGAGGCTCTCACAGTGGCCATATAGAATAAACATTTTACTCTACCCCATGTGTGTATTATGCAGGAGGCTCTGAAATAGTGTCTATATGAAATACACTTCTGTATATTCTTCAGGTATGCATCATTCACTGAGGATCTGAATGAGTTTTAATATAAAATACACTCCTGACTGTTCTCCAGGTGTGTTTTATTCACAAGAGCTCTGAATGAGGGCCCTCCTGTCTATTCCACAGGTGTGTATTATTCACTGAGGTTCTCAATGTGGCCAAAGTGAATAGACACCTGGCTACTCACATGTGTACATTATTCGTCGATGCTCTGAATGAATGGCCATATAAAAGAGACTCCAAATTTTTCTCCAGGTATGCATTATCCAATGAGGATCTCAATACAGGCCATACAAAATAGACTCCTGACAATTCCCCAGGTGTGTATTGTTCAGTGAGACTCGGAAGGAGGGTGATATAAAATAGACTCCTCACTATTCTACAGGTATAAATTATTCAGTGAGTCTCAAAATGGGTGTCCATATTAAATAGAATCCCGACAATTCCATGTGTATCTCTGGTGAGGTGCTGAATGAGTGGCCATATGACATACATTCCTGAGGACTCAACAGGTGTTCATTGTTCACTTAGGCTTTGAATGAGGAGCCATACGAAATAGACTTCTGACTATGTCCCAGGTGTGTATAATTCACTGAGCCTCTGAATGATTTTCCTGAAGAAATAAACTCCTGGCTATGACCCAGGTGTGTATTATTCAGTGAGGCTCAAAATTAGTGGCCTATAAAATAGACCTCTCAGGACTCCACAGGAGTGAGTTATTCAGTGAGACTCTGAAAGAGTGGTCATATGAAATAGACTCCTGACTATTCCTCGTGTGTGCATTATTCACTGAGGCTCTGAATGTGTGGCCATTGGAAATAGAATCGTCACTATTTGCTAGGTGAGTATTTTTCAATGAGTCTCTGAATGAGTGGTTATTCTAAATAAAGACCTGACAATTCCCCAAACCTGCACTACTTCGAGAGTCTGTGAATCAGGGGCAATATTAAAACCACTCCTCAGTATTCTCCTGGTGTGTAATATTCACTGAGGCACTGAAATAATGTTCCTATAAGACTCCTCACGATTCAAAGTTGTGCATGATTCAGTTTATCTCTCAATTTTTATCGTATTAAATAGAATCCTGATTATTTTCGAAGTGTGTGTCATCCAGTGAGGCTCTGAATGAGTGGGCATATGAAATAGACCCCTGACTATTTCCCAGGTGTGTATTTTTCACTGAGGCTTTGAATGAAGGGTCATTTGAAATAAAATCCTCAGTACTCCTCTGGCATGCATAATTCACTGGGGCTCTGAATGAGTCTCTATATAAAACAGCCTCCTGAATATCCACAGGTGTGTACCATTCAGTGAGTGTCTCAATACCTGGCCATATGAAACAGAATTTTCGGGGGAGAGGCAAGATGGCGCCATAGAGGCGACTCAGGATTGCAGCTCTCAGTGAAGGCACAGAGGATGAGTCCTAGCCACATTCTCGGATGTTCCTTTGATGCCCACAGAGCGCTGAAAGTCCCAGGTGTGGGAGAGATATGGGACGCTAGCAGCCGGCTAACGCAGCCGGCTCCCACCGCCTCTTCGGCTGGCGCTGCAGTGGGACCTGGCGCAGAACTCACTGGTCTGGGTGCCCTGTTAAACCGGCAATCTGAGATTTGGAAGAGCAGATTGGCATGTTCATCTGATTGAACGGGACTTGGACAATGAGCCAGACAAGGAGTTTCCATGGAAGCGTGATCTGAGCCGGGGTAGTGGGCAGCAGCACAGGAGATTGAATGGATCCCAGTACCCTATCGGCAGGCTACTGGGGCGCCAGTGAGAGAGTTGAGATTTCAGCTTGGGGAGAGGAAGAGAGAGAGAGAAAGGATGGACTCTGAGGCAGGGAGCTGGGTGATCGGGCTCAGCGGGTCCCACGCTCACGGGGACAAGCAGGACAGCGACTGGAGATGCTTGGGGCTGAGAGTTTTGCTGCCGGCATCTAGGACGGTGCAGCCCGGTGAGGGAGGGGCATCGATCATTGCTGACGCAGTCCACCCCCACTGAAGTACCGCCCAGGACTGACGCAGCCTGCCATTGCCGAGGCAACCTGCCATAACAGAGAGACTCCGTGCTCCACAGCAGAAGGGAGCCCAGCAGCAACAGGGTGGACCCACGCTAGCAGGTCAGAGCCCCGGCAGGCAAATAGTGAATAGATGGCCGCCTAGTGGGGCAGGACAGTGCAACAGATACTCATAAAGAAAGCCCCAACTCCCTGAGTCAGAGCATCTAAGGGGGGGGGAAAGGGTGGTGTTTTATGAGTTCTATAGCAGCAGACATAAACAACCTCCCAACAACGCTGAATGAACAACGGAGCTCACAGCTCAGCACTGGAGCTCCTATAAAGCACAGACTGTCTCCTCAAGCAGCTCCCTGACCACTGTATATCCAAAGAGTCACCCTAAAAAAGGACTAATCAGACTGACATTTGGCTGGCATCATTCTGGAACAAGGACAGCAGAAGAAGAAACTGGTATCATCCTCACTGTTCCTGCAGCTGCTGCAGGTATACCCCAGACAAGCAGGGCCTGGAGTGGACCTCAGCACTCATACAGCAGAGGGATAGACCATTAGAGGAAAACTAAGTAACAGAAATACTTCATCATCAACAATCTCAGCCACACAGAGACCCAATTGAAAAATCAGCAACTACTAAGACGACAGGTGATAAATCCATAAAGATGGGAAGAAACCAGCGCAAAAAGGAGGAAAACACCCGAAACCAAAACACCTCACCTCCAAAAGGACCAAAACTCTCACCAGCAAGGGAACAAAGCTGGACGGAGAATGAATGTGACGAAATGACGGAATCAGACTTCAGAAAGTGGATAATGAGAAACTTCAGTGAGCTAAAGAACATGTTCTAAACCAGTGCAAAGAAACTAAGAACCTTGAAAAAGATTTGAAAAAGATTCGAGGAATTGATAACAAGAATGGACAACTTAGAGAGGAATATGAATGAATTGAAGGAGCTGAAAACACAACACGAGAACTTCGAAGCATGCACAAGTTTCAACAGCGAATTGACCAAGCAGAAGAAAGAATATCAGAAGTTGAAGATCAACTCAATGAAATAAAACGAGAAACCAAGATTAAAGAAAAAAAGTACAAAAAGGAATGAACAAAATCTCCAAGAAATGTGGGACTATGTGAAGAGACCCAACCTACGTTTGATAGGTGTACCAGAATGTGATGAAGAGAATGAATCCAAGCTGGAAAACACTCTTCAGGATATTATCCAGGAAAATTTCCCAACCTAGCAAGACAGGTCAATACTCCAGGAAATACAGAGAACACCACAAAGATACTCCGCAAGAAGAGCAACCCCAAGGCACATAATCGTCAGATTCACCAGGGTTGAAATGAAGGAGAAAATACTAAGGGCAGCCAGAGAGAAAGGTCGGTCACCCACAAAGGAAGCCCATCAGACTCACAGCAGATCTCTCGGCAGAGACTCTACAAGCCAGAAGAGAGTGGGGCCAATATTCAACATCCTTAAAGAAAAGAGCTTTCAACCCAGAATTTCATATCCAGCCAAACTGAGCTTCATAAGTGAAGGAAAAATAAAATCCTTCATGAACAAGCAAGTACTCAGAGATTTTGTCACCACTAGGCCTGCTTTACAAGAGCTCCTGAAAGAGGCACTACACATAGAAAGAAACAACCAGTACCAGCCATCCTAAAAGCATACCAAATGCTAAAGACCATCAACAAAATGAAGAATGTACATGAACCAACGGGCAAAACAGCCAGCTAGCATCAAAATGGCAGTATCAAATTCACATAACAATATTAACCCTGAATGTAAATGGGCTAAATGCACCAATCAAAAGACACAGACTGGCAAATTGGATAAAAACCAAAACCCATCAGTGTGCTGTATCCAGGAAACCCACCTCACATGCAAAGATACACAAAGGCTCAAAATAAAAGGATGGAGGAAGATTTACCAAGCAAATGGAGAGCAAAAAAGCAGGAGTTGCACTCATCTCTGATAAAATAGACTTTAAAGCAACAAAGATCAAAAGGACAAAGAAGGTCATTACATAATGGTAAAAGGATCGATACAACAAGAAGAGCTAACGATTCTAAATATATATGGACCCAATGTAGAGCACCCAGATATATAAGGCAAGTTCTTAATGACTTACAAAGAGACTTAGACTCACACAATAATAGTGGGAGACTTTAACACTCCACTGTCAATAGCAGACAGATCAACCAGACAGAAAATTAACAAGGATATCCAGGACTTGAACTCAGACCTGGAACAAGCAAACCTGATAGACATTTACAGAACTCTCCACCCCAAATCCACAGAATATACATTCTTCTCAGCACCACATCACACCTACTCCAAAATTGACCACATAATTGGAAGTAAAGCACTCCTCAGCAAATGCAAAACAACTGAAATCATAACAAACAGTCTCTCAGACCATAGTGCAATCAAGTTGGAACTCAGAATTCAGAAAATAACTCAGAACCGCACAGCTTCATGGAAACTGAACAACTGGCTCTTGAATGTTGATTGGATAAACAATGAAATGAAGGCAGAAATAAAGAAGTTCTTTGAAACCAACGAGAATGAAGACACAACGTACCAGAATCTCTGGGACACATTTAAAGCAGTCTGTAGAGGAAAATATATAGCAATAAGTGCCCACATGAGAAGAGTGGAGAGATCCAAAATTGACACCCTATCGTCAAAATTGAAAGAGCTAGAGGAGCAAGATCAAAAAGCTCAAAACCTAGCTGAAGACAAGAAATAACTAAGATCAGAGCAGAACTGAAGGAGATAGAGACAAGAAAACCCTTCAAAAAATCAATAAATCTAAGAGCTGGTTTTTCGAAAAGATCAACAAAATAGACAGACCACTAGCCAGACTGATAAAAAAGAAGAGAGAGAACAACCAAATAGATGCAATAAAAAACGATAAAGGGGAAATCACCACAGATTCCACAGAAATTCAAACCATCATCAGAGAATACTACAAACAACTCTATGCACATAAACTAGTAAATCAGGAAGAAATGACTAAATTCCTGGACGCCTGTGTCCTCCCAATCCTAAACCAGGAGGAAGCCAAAACTATGAATAGACCAATAACAAGGTCTGAAGTTGAGGCAGCAATTAAGAGCCTACCACACAAAAAAAGCCCAGGTCCAGATGGGTTCACAGCTGAATTCTACCAGACACACAAAGAGGATCTGGTACCATTCCTTCTGAAACTATTCCAAATAATCCAAAAAGAGGGAACCCTTCCCAAATCATTTTATGAGACCAACATCATCCTGATACCAAAACCTGGCAGAGACTCAACAAGAAAAGAAAACTTCAGGCCAATATCCATGATGAACATAGATGCAAAAATCTTCAATAAAATACTGGCAAACCGATTGCAACAGCACATTAAAAAGCTTATCCATCATGATCAAGTAGGATTCATCCTGGGATGCAAGGCTGGTTCAACATACGCAAGTCTATAAATGTAATTCACCACATAAACAGAAGCAAAACAAAACCACATGATTATCTCAATTGAGCAGAGAAGGCATTTGACAAAATTCAACAGCCCTTTATGCTAAAAACCTCAATAAACTTGGTATTGATGGAACATATCTCAAAGTAATAAAAGCTATTTATGACAAACCAACAGCCAATATCATACTTAATGGGCAAAACTGGAAGCATTCCTTTGAAATCCGGCACTAGACAAGGATGCCCTCTCTCACCACTTCTATTCAACATAGTACTGGAAGTTCTAGCCAGAGCAATCAGGCAAGAAAAAGAAATAAAGGGTATTCAAATAGGAAAGGTGGAAGCCAAATTGTCTCTATTTGCAGACGACATGATAGTATACCTAGAAGACCCCATCACCTCAGCCCAAAAGCTCCTGAAACTGATAAGCAACTTCAGCAAAGTCTCAGGATATAAAATCAATGTTCAAAATCACAAGCATTCCTATACACCAATAACAGACTTAAAGAGAACCAAATCAAGAACGAACTGCCATTCACAATTGCTACAAAGAAAATAAAATACCTAGGAATACAACTCACAAGGAATGTAAGGGACCTCTTTAAGGAAAACTACAAACAACTGCTCAACGAAATAAGAGAGGACACAAACAGATGGAGAAACATTCCATGTTCGTGGTTAGAAGAATCAATATCGTGAAAATGGCTATACTGCCCAAAGTAATTTACACAATCAATGCTATCCCCATCAAACTACCATTGAATTTCTTCACAGAACTGGAAAACCACCATGAATTTCATATGGAACCAAAAAGAGCCCGCATAGCCAAGTCAATTCTAAGCAAAAGAACACAGCGGAGGCATCACACTACCAGACTTCAAACTATACTACAAGGCTACAGTAATCAAAACAGCATGGTACTGGTACCAAAACAGAGATATAGACCAATGGAACAGAACAGAGGCATCGGAGGCAACACAACATATCTACAACCATATTATCTTTGATAAACCAGACAAAAACAAGCAATGGGGAAAGGATTCCCTATTTAATAAATGGTGTTGGGAAAACTGGCTAGCCATGTGCAGAAAGCAGAAACTGGACCCCTTCCTGACACCTTACACTAAAATTAACTCCAGATGGATTAAAGACTTAAACGTAAGACCTGACACCATAAAAACCCTAGAAGAAAATCTAGGCAAAACCATTCAGGACATAGGAGTAGGCAAGGACTTCATGAACAAAACACCAAAAGCATTGGCAACAAAAGCCAAAATAGACAAATGGGACCTAATCAAACTCCACAGCTTCTGCACGGCAAAAGAAACAGTCACTAGAGTGAATCGGCAACCATCAGAATGGGAAAAATCTTTGCAGTTTACACATCTGACAAAGGGCTGATATCCAGAATTTACAAAGAACTCAAACAGATTTACAGGAAAAAAACAAGCCCATTCAAAAATGGGCAAAGGATATGAACAGACACTTTACAAAAGAAGACATACATGAGGCCAACAAACATATGAAAAAATGCTCATCATCACTGGTCATTAGAGAGATGCAAATCAAAACCACATTGAGATACCATCTCACGCCAGTTAGAATGGCGATCATTAAAAAATCTGGAGACAGCAGATGCTGGAGAGGATGTGGAGAAATAGGAACACTCTTACACTGTTGGTGGGAGTGTAAATTAGTTCAACCATTGTGGAAGACAGTGTGGCGATTCCTCAGGGACCTAGAAATAGAAATTCCATTTGACCCAGCAATCCCATTACTGGGTATCTATCCAAAGGACTATAAATCGTTCTACTATAAGGACACATGCACACGAATGTTCATTGCAGCACTGTTTACAATAGCAAAGACCTGGAACCAACCCAAATGCCCAACGATGATAGACTGGACTGGGAAAATGTGGCACATATACACCATGGAATATTATGCAGCAATCAAAATGATGAGTTTGTGTCCTTTGTAAGGACATGGATGAATCTGGAGAACATCATTCTCAGCAAACTGACACAATTTATATAGAGTCTACTTATGTAGCCACTCATTTAGAGCCTCAGTGAATAATGAACTTCTATGGAGTAATCAGGACGCTGTTTAAGATAGCCATGAATTAAGTGCCTTCCTGAATGATACACACCTGGGGAAGATTTAAGAGTCTACTTCATGTAGCCACTCATTTAGAACCTTATTGAATAATTCACAATGGAGCAATAGTCAGAGTCTCATTCAATAATACACACCTGGGGAAGATTTAAGAGTCTACTTCATGTAGCCACTCATTTAGAACCTTATTGAATAATTCACAATGGAGCAATAGTCAGAGTCTCATTCAATAATACACACCTGGGGAAGATTTAAGAGTCTACTTCATGTAGCCACTCATTTAGAACCTTATTGAATAATTCACAATGGAGCAATAGTCAGAGTCTCATTCAATAATACACACCTGGGTGATAGTCAGGAGTCTATTTTATATGGCCACTCATTCAGAGCCTCACTGAATAATACACACCTGGGGAAGAGTTAAGAGTCTACTTCATGTAGCCACTCATTTAGAACCTTATTGAATAATTCACAATGGAGCAATAGTCAGAGTCTCATTCAATAATACACACCTGGGGAAGATTTAAGAGTCTACTTCATGTAGCCACTCATTTAGAACCTTATTGAATAATTCACAATGGAGCAATAGTCAGGTGTCTATTTTATATGGCCACTTATTCAGAGACTCACTGAATAATGCACACCTGGGAAGAGTTAAGAGTCTACTTCATGTAGCCACTCATTTAGAACCTTATTGAATAATTCACAATGGAGCAATAGTCAGGTGTCTATTTTATATGGCCACTCATTCAGAGCCTCAGTGAATAATGCACACCTGTGGAATAGTCAGAGTCTATTTCATATAGCCACTCATTTAGAACCTTATTGAATAATTCACAATGGAGCAATAGTCAGGTGTCTATTTTATATGGCCTCTCATTCAAAGTTTCAGTGAATAATGCACACCTGTGGAGTAGCCAGGAGTCTATTTCATATAGCCACTCATTCAGAGATTCACTGAATAATACACACCTGGGTGATAGTCAGGAGTCTATTTGGTATGGACACTCATACAGAACCTGTTTGAATAATGCACACGTGTGGAATAGACACTAGTCTATTTTATATGGCCACTCATTCAGAGAATCACTGAATAATGCACACCTGTGGAGTAGCCAGGAGTCTATTTCATATAGCCACTCATTCAGAGCCTCAGTGAATAATGCACAAATGTAAAGTACTCAGCAGTCTATTTCATATAGCCACTCATTCAGAGAATCACTGAATAATGTGGTGTAGTCAGGAGTCTATTTCATATAGCCACTCATTCAGAGCCTCAGTGAATAATGCACACGTGTGGAATAGACACTAGTCTATTTTATATGGCCACAAAATCAAAGCCTGAGTGAGTAATACACAACTTTGGAATAGTCACTAGTCTATTCCATATGCCCAAATATTCAGAGTCAGAGTCAATAATACACACCTGGGTGATAGTCAGGAGTCTATTTCATATAGCCACTCATTCAGAGATTCACTGAATAATACACACCTGGGTGATAGTCAGGAGTCTATTTTATATGGCCACTCATTCAGAGATTCACTGAATAATACACACCTGGGGAATCCTCAGGATTCTATTTCATACTACCACTCATTTAGAACCTTATTGAATAATTCACAATGGAGCAATAGTCAGGTGTCTATTTTATATGGCCTCTCATTCAAAGTTTCAGTGAATAATGAACTTCTATGGAGTAATCAGGACGCTGTTTAAGATAGCCATGAATTAAGTGCCTTCCTGAATGATACACACCTGGGTGATAGTCAGGAGTCTATTTCATATGAACTCTAATTCTGGGTATCGCTGAGTAATACACACCTGGGTGATAGTCAGGAGTCTATTTGGTATGGACACTCATACAGAACCTGTTTGAATAATGCACACATGGAGAATAATGAGGAGTCTATGTCATATGGCTACTCATTCAGACAAACAGTGAATAATGCACATGTGGAGTAATTAGAAGTCTGTTTCATATGGCCCTCTTTCACAGCCTCACTGAATATTACACACTTGTGATATAGTCTGAGTCTATTTTTATGGCCACTCATTCAGAGATTCACTGAATAATACACACCTGGGTGATAGTCAGGAGTCTATTTCATATAGCCACTCATTCAGAGATTCACTGAATAATACACACCTGGGTGATAGTCAGGAGTCTATTTTTATGGCCACTCATTCAGAGATTCACTGAATAATACACACCTGGGTGATAGTCAGGAGTCTATTTCATATGGCCACTCATTCAGAGAATCACTGAATAATGTGGTGTAGTCAGGAGACTATTTCCTGAAGACACATTTTCAGAGCCTCAGTAAATAAGACAGACCCTTGATATAGTAAGGATTCTAAAGAATATGGTCATATCTTCTGAGCCTCACTGAAGAATTCACACCTGGAGAATAATTTGGAGTCTATTTTCGATGGACATTCATTCAGAGCCTCGGTGAATAATGCACACCTGTGGAGTAGCCAGGAGTCTATTTCATTTGGACACACATTCATAGCCTCAGTGGATAATATGCACGTGTGGATTAGTCAGGATTCCATTTTATATGGCCACTGACTCGTAACCTCAGTGAATAATGCACAAATGTAAAGTACTCAGCAGTCTATTTCATATAGCCACTCATTCAGAGATTCACTGAATAATACAAATATTTAAGATAGACAGCATCCTGTTTCATATGGTCACACAAGAAGAGCCTCACTGAGTAATACACACCTAGGGAAGATTTAGGAGTCTAGTTTATGTAGCCTTTCATTTACAGTCTCAGCGAATAATGCACATGTGTGGAATAGACGCTAGTCTATTTTATATGGCCACAAAATCAAAGCCTGAGTGAGTAATACACACCTGTGGAGTAGCCAGGAGTCTATTTCATGTAGACACATATTCAGAGCCTCACAGAATAATACAGACCTATGGAAAAGTCAGGAGTGTATTTCATATAGCCACTTATTCAGAACCTCAGTGAAGAATCATATATATCTGGAAAATACTCAGGACGCTATTACATATGGCATCTATTTCAGAGCTTCATTGAATAAGGAACACCTGTATTGTAGTCAGAATTCTATTTCATATAGCCACATATTCAGAGCCTAACTGAATAACATACACCTTGGGAAAGTCAGGATTCTATTTCGTATAGCCACTCATTTAGAGCCGAATGTAAAACGCACGCCTGAGGAGTATTCAGGAGTCTCTATTTTATGGCCACTCATTCAGAGCCTCACAGAATAATACAGACCTATGGAAAAGTCAGGAGTGTATTTCACATGGCCACTTATTCAGAACCTCAGTGAAGAATCATATATATCTGGAAAATACTCAGGATTCTATTATATATAGCCACTTATTCAGAGACTCACTGAATAATGCACACCTGGGGAATAGTCTGAGACTATTTGATATGACCATTCACCCAGTGACTCAGTGGAAAATGCAGAGCTGAGAAATAGTCAAGAGGATAGAGTCAGGAGTCTATTTTATGTGGTCACTCGTTCAGAAACTCACTGAAGAATACACACCTTGGGAATAGTCAGAGTCCAGGTCATATGGCCACTCAATCACAGCATTACCGAATAATGCACAATGGGGCAATAGTAAGGAGTCTATTTCATATGGCCTCTCATTCAGAGCTTCAGTGCATAATAAACAGCTGTGGAGTAGTCAGGACCCTATTTAAGGTAGCCCCAAATTAAGCAGCTCCGTGAATGATACACACATGTGTGATAGTCAGGAGACTATTTGATATGGACACTCATACAGAACCTCTTCGAATACTGCACATGTGGGGAATAATCACTAGTCTATTTCATATGGTGATTCGTTTGGAGAGTCAAAAATAACGCACACCTGTGGAGTAAAATGGGTCTATTTCATAAGGCCACTCTTTCAGTGTTTTAGTGAATAATATGTATATCTGATAAGTCAGGAATCTCTTTCACATGGCCACTCGTTCAGGGCCTCTGTGAATAATACTCCCCTCAGAAATAGTCAAGGGTCTACTTCAAATGGCTACACATTCAGAGTCTCTGTAAGTAATGAACACCTGGGCAATACACATGAGTCTCTTTTTATGCCCACTTAGTCAGAGTCTCATTCAATAATACACACCTGGGTGATAGTCAGGAGTCTATTTCATATAGCCACTCATTCAGAGATTCACTGAATAATACACACCTGGGTGATAGTCAGGAGTCTATTTCATATAGCCACATATTCAGAGCCTAACTGAATAACATACACCTTGGGAAAGTCAGGATTCTATTTCATACTACCACTCATTTAGAACCTTATTGAATAATTCACAATGGAGCAATAGTCAGGTGTCTATTTTATATGGCCTCTCATTCAAAGTTTCAGTGAATAATGAACTTCTATGGAGTAATCAGGACGCTGTTTAAGATAGCCATGAATTAAGTGCCTTCCTGAATGATACACACCTGGGTGATAGTCAGGAGTCTATTTCATATGAACTCTAATTCTGTGTATCGCTGAGTAATACACACCTGGGTGATAGTCAGGAGTCTATTTGGTATGGACACTCATACAGAACCTGTTTGAATAATGCACACATGGAGAATAATGAGGAGTCTATGTCATATGGCTACTCATTCAGACAAACAGTGAATAATGCACATGTGGAGTAATTAGAAGTCTGTTTCATATGGCCCTCTTTCACAGCCTCACTGAATATTACACACTTGTGATATAGTCTGGAGTCTATTTTTATGGCCACTCATTCAGAGATTCACTGAATAATACACACCTGGGTGATAGTCAGGAGTCTATTTTATATGGCCACATCTTCTGAGCCTCACTGAATATTACACACTTGTGATATAGTCTGGAGTCTATTTTTATGGCCACTCATTCAGAGATTCACTGAATAATACACACCTGGGTGATAGTCAGGAGTCTATTTCATATAGCCACTCATTCAGAGAATCACTGAATAATGTGGTGTAGTCAGGAGTCTATTTCATGTAGACACATATTCAGAGCCTCAGTGAATAAGACAGACCCTTGATATAGTAAGGAATCTAATTAATATGGCCACATCTTCTGAGCCTCACTGAATAATACACACCTGGAGAATAATTTGGAGTCTATTTTCGATGGACATTCATTCAGAGCCTCAGTGAATAATGCACACCTGTGGAGTAGCCAGGAGTCTATTTCATTTGGACACTCATTCATAGCCTCAGTGGATAATATGCACGTGTGGATTAGTCAGGATTCCATTTCATATGGCCACTCATTCAGAGCCTCAGTGAATAATGCACAAATGTAAAGTACTCAGCAGTCTATTTCATATAGCCACTCATTCAGAGATTCACTGAATAATACAAATATTTAAGATAGACAGCATCCTGTTTCATATGGTCACACAAGAAGAGCCTCACTGAATAATGCACACCTGTGGAATAGTCAGGAGTCTATTTCATATAGCCACTCATTTAGAGCCTCAGTGAATAATGCACACCTGTGGAATAGACACTAGTCTATTTTATATGGCCACTCATTCAGAGCCTCAGTGAATAATGCACACCTGTGGAATAGTCAGGAGTCTATTTCATATGGCCAAAGTTTCAGAGCCTCAGTGAATAATGCACACCTGTGGAGTAGCCAGGAGTCTATTTCATATGGCCAAAGTTTCAGAGCCTCAGTGAATAATGCACACCTGTGGAATAGTCAGGAGTCTATTTCATATGGCCAAAGTTTCAGAGCCTCAGTGAATAATGCACAAATGTAAAGTACTCAGCAGTCTATTTCATGTAGACACATATTCAGAGCCTCAGTGAATAATGCACACCTGTGGAATAGTCAGGAGTCTATTTCATATAGCCACTCATTCAGAGATTCACTGAATAATACACACCTGGAGAATAATTTGGAGTCTATTTTTATGGCCACTCATTCAGAGCCTCACAGAATAATACAGACCTATGGAAATCAGGAGTGTATTTCACATGGCCACTTATTCAGAACCTCAGTGAAGAATCATATATATCTGGAAAATACTCAGGATTCTATTTCATATAGCCACTCATTCAGAGATTCACTGAATAATACACACCTGGAGAATAATTTGGAGTCTATTTTTATGGCCACTCATTCAGAGATTCACTGAATAATACACACCTGGAGAATAATTTGGAGTCTATTTTTATGGCCACTCATTCAGAGAATCACTGAATAATGTGGTGTACTCAGGATTCTATTTCATATGGCCACTCATTCAGAGCCTCAGTGAATAATGCACACCTGTGGAATAGTCAGGAGACTATTTGATATGACCGTTCACCCAGCAACACAACGGACAATGCAGAGCTGAGAAATAGTCAAGAGGATAGAGTCAGGAGTCTATTTTATATGGCCACTCATTCAGAAACTCACTGAAGAATACACACCTTGGGAATAGTCAGAGTCTATTTCATATGGCCACTCATTCAGAGCCTCAGTGAATAATGCACAATGGGGCAATAGTAAGGAGTCTATTTCATATGGCCACTCATTCAGAGCCTCAGTGAATAATGCACAATGGGGCAATAGTAAGGAGTCTATTTCATATGGCCACTCATTCAGAGATTCACTGAATAATACACACATGTGTGATAGTCAGGAGTCTATTTTATATGGCCACTCATTCAGAGCCTCAGTGAATAATGCACAATGGGGCAATAGTAAGGAGTCTATTTCATATGGCCTCTCATTCAAAGTTTCAGTGAATAATGCACACCTGTGGAGTAAAATGGGTCTATTTCATAAGGCCACTCTTTCAGTGTTTCAGTGAATAATATGTATATCTGATAAGTCAGGAATCTTTTCACATGGCCACTCATTCAGAGCCTCAGTGAATAATGCACAATGGGGCAATAGTAAGGAGTCTATTTCATATGGCCACTCATTCAGAGCCTCAGTGAATAATGCACACCTGTGGAATAGTCAGAGTCTCTTTTTATGCCCACTTAGTCAGAGTCTCATTCAATAATACACACCTGGGGAAGAGTTAAGAGTCTACTTCATGTAGCCACTCATTTAGAGCCTCAGTGAATAATGCACAATGGGGCAATAGTAAGGAGTCTATTTTATATGGCCACTCATTCAGAGCCTCAGTGAATAATGCACAATGGGGCAATAGTAAGGAGTCTATTTCATATAGCCACTCATTTAGAACCTTATTGAATAATTCACAATGGAGCAATAGTCAGGTGTCTATTTTATATGGCCTCTCATTCAAAGTTTCAGTGAATAATGAACTTCTATGGAGTAATCAGGACACTGTTTAAGATAGCCATACATTAAGTGCCTTCCTGAATGATACACACCTGGAAAATACTCAGGATTCTATTTCATATAGCCACTCATTTAGAACCTTATTGAATAATTCACAATGGAGCAATAGTCAGGTGTCTATTTTATATGGCCTCTCATTCAAAGTTTCAGTGAATAATGAACTTCTATGGAGTAATCAGGACGCTGTTTAAGATAGCCATTAATTAAGTGCCTTCCTGAATGATACACATGTGTGATAGTCAGGAGTCTATTTCATATGGCCACTCATTCAGAGATTCACTGAATAATACACACCTGGGGAGTCAGGAGTCTATTTTATATGGCCACTCATTCAGAGCCTCAGTGAATAATGCACAATGGGGCAATAGTAAGGAGTCTATTTCATATGGCCACTCATTCAGAGCCTCAGTGAATAATGCACAATGGGGCAATAGTAAGGAGTCTATTTCATATGGCCACTCATTCAGAGCCTCAGTGAATAATGCACACCTGTGGAATAGTCAGAGTCTATTTTATATGGCCACTCATTCAGAGAATCACTGAATAATGCACAATGGGGCAATAGTAAGGAGTCTATTTCATATGGCCACTCATTCAGAGCCTCAGTGAATAATACACACCTGGAAAATACTCAGGATTCTATTTCATATGGCCACTCATTCAGAGTCTCACTAAATAATGCACACCTGTGGAATAGTCAGAGTCTATTTCATATGGCCACTCATTCAGAGAATCACTGAATAATGCACACCTGTGGAATAGTCAGGAGTCTATTTCATGTAGACACATATTCAGAGCCTCAGTGAATAATGCACACCTGTGGAATAGTCAGGAGTCTATTTCATATGGCCACTCATTCAGAGATTCACTGAATAATACACACCTGAGAATAATTTGGAGTCTATTTTCGATGGACATTCATTCAGAGCCTCAGTGAATAATGCACACCTGTGGAATAGACACTAGTCTATTTTATATGGCCACTCATTCAGAGCCTCAGTGAATAATGCACACCTGTGGAATAGTCAGGAGTCTATTTCATATGGCCACTCATTCAGAGAATCACTGAATAATGCACAAATGTAAAGTACTCAGCAGTCTATTTTATATGGCCACTCATTCAGAGAATCACTGAATAATGCACAAATGTAAAGTACTCAGCAGTCTATTTCATATGGCCACTCATTCAGAGCCTCAGTGAATAATGCACACCTGTGGAATAGTCAGAGTCTATTTCATATGGCCACTCATTCAGAGCCTCAGTGAATAATGCACACCTGTGGAATAGACACTAGTCTATTTTATATGGCCACAAAATCAAAGCCTGACTTAGTAATACACAACTTTGGAATAGTCACTAGTCTATTTTATATGGCCACTCATTCAGAGCCTCAGTGAATAATGCACACCTGTGGAATAGTCAGGAGTCTATTTCATATGGCCACTCATTCAGAGCCTCAGTGAATAATGCACACCTGTGGAATAGTCAGGAGTCTATTTCATATGGCCACTCATTCAGAGAATCACTGAATAATGCACACCTGTGGAATAGTCAGAGTCTATTTCATATGGCCACTCATTCAGAGCCTCAGTGAATAATGCACACCTGTGGAATAGTCAGGAGTCTATTTCATATGGCCACTCATTCAGAGAATCACTGAATAATGCACAAATGTAAAGTACTCAGCAGTCTATTTCATATGGCCACTCATTCAGAGCCTCACAGAATAGAATACAGACCTATGGAAACTTCAGGAATGTATTGACATGGCCACTTATTCACCTCAGTGAAGAATCATATATATCTGGAAAATACTCATTTAATTATTATTAGAGACTCACTGAATAATGCACACCTTTGTCTGGAGAACTATTTGATATGACCGTTCACCCAGCGACACAGTGGAAATGAAACAGAGCAGATGAAATAGAAAAGAGAGGATAGAGTCAGGAGTCTATTTTATGTGGTCAGTTCAGAAACTCACTGAAGACACACCTTGGGAATAGTCAGAGTCCAGGTCACCAATCACAGCATTACCGAATAATGCACAATGGGGCAATAGTAAGGAGTCTATTTCATATGGCCTCATTCAGAGCTTCAGTCATAATAAACAGCTGTGGAGAAGTCAGGACCCTATTTGTAGCCCCAAATTAGTTTGTGAATAATAATATGTGATAGTCAGACTATTTGATATGGACACCATACAGAATTTTCAAATACTGCACATGTGGGAATAATCAGTCTATTTCATGGTGTTTGTCAAAAATAACGCACACCTGTGAGTAAAATGGGTTACAAGGCCACCTTTCAGTGTTTTAGTGAATAATATGTATATCTGATAAGTCAGGAATCTCTTTCACATGGCCACAGTTCAGGGCCTCTGTGAATAATACCCTCAGAAATAGTCAAGGGTCTACTTCAAATGGCTACACATTCAGAGTCTCTGTAAGTAATGCACACCTGGGCAATACACAAGAGTCTCTTTTAAAGTCCCGTTTCGTAAAATCTATCAGAGTCTCATATCTGGAATACGAGCGTACACCTGGGAAGAGTTAAGTTAGAGTTGGACGACTAGCCACTCATTAGAGCCTCAGTGAATAATAGCCACACCAGGGCCTATACATCGTTAATTGAATAGCATTTTAGGGTGGCCACCATCGTGCCTTATAAATCCCGACTTCTGTTCCTCTCCACCCCAGGCTTTCCAGACACATAGTCGACCGAAACAATCCTGAAGGCTACTGGGCATGGGCCATCGTGCAGGCACACACCAGAAACAAAGAATCAGGTCGGGTGCTTGAAGTACATAGGCATGGCATGCCGCTGATTGTGGTCCAGGATAGTTCACTAATACTTGGGCAATACTCAGGAGGTACCAGTGAAGGTCTATCAGTGAATTTCCTATTCAATTTTTATCTGTACACCTGTACTCAGCAGGATGTGCTGGTTTCGAATAGGGTCTCACGCGTATATAGTTTGGGAAGGTCCCTTTCCGGAAAGCCATATTATTCTTTGATGACCCTTCAGATCCCAGGGTCTATAAGGACTCATGCAGCGGCTTCGAATCTGGAAGGCAAACGTCTTCACTATAATGATCGGGTTATCTTTTTCTACTGTTCAAAGGTACGGGCCACACAGGGGCAGGAATGGCATTTGAAACTCAGTAGATTGGGAATAATTTGCGGATAAGTCTGGGGCAACGCTAAAGTTAGGTTTTTTCACCTACATCATGTATATGGTTAAACCCGAATCCCTTAGGAAAATTCGAAGGTGTCAGGTCAGGCAAGGGTCCTGCAATGATGCTTTTGCAGTGAAGGACTGGCGTGTAGAACTGTTAAGGCATAGAACAGCTCATTTCAATTTCGTGCTGTAGGAGTGATGTCGCTGATTCAATTTAACTCATAGTTCCAGAAGTCTCACTTCAGGGAATATACCTGTGACTTTTAGGCATACATGTTCATCTACTTGTTTTTTTGTGCAGTTTTGGTGTAGTATCAAGTGAGGTGCGCAGGTAGTTACAAATATGTTGAGGCCTGGGTGACCTGTAATTTGTTTTATAGAACCAGCCAGTCCAAGTTGGGAGGATGCACTTATTCAGACCTGGGTAGATTTGTGTTATGGCCAATAACCAGTGGAGTAACATTAGAGGTTGGAGCTCCAGGTTAGCTTTGCAGCACAATTTTATAGTAATTTATGGTATTAAATGCACTGACACGTGTGGACAAGTTGCCGTAGTAAAGCGCCCATGGTGTTCTCCATTTGGACAGTTGCAATGATTACGCATTAACGACGAGATCGGGAGTGGCCATGGGTGTACTCAGGTGTGCCCACGTGCATTTAACCAAAGAAGTAGCATTCAACGTATGCAGTAACGTAGGGTGGTCCGGAAAAGTCTCGACCGTGTTGAGGAGCAATCGATTAGACTGAGTACTGACTATTTTTCTGTTCAACATGTAGAAGTGAAGTGCTCAGAGAAGGTTTTCACCTCCTAGAGATCGAGTCTATGGCTAGTACGACAATCATGCGTTGGTTCTATAAATTCTAAGTACAGATTTAGCTGGCCGTCATGAGTTGAGCGAGACCCCAACATAAGTCATGATTGGTGCAGTCAGTACACTGGGGTGGGGACCCACCAACATGATGCCTATGGCATTCAGTTTAGGTCCCGACGCACGCAGGGCGATTCATGAAAACTCGCCTGCCCGTATGATACCCACCGCCAACCAGTTTGCTACACAGCTAACTCTCACCATCCTGTCTATTTTACTAAGTAGCTCCTGCGTTAGTCCATTAGGTGCTACCCTGACTAATATAAGCATTAATGGGCCTGAGGCCTGCACTAGCTGCAAATGCTGTTTTGGCAAATACAAATTTTTTACACCATTGATCATCCATATCGGCAAAATGTCTGTGTTTAAGGAATCTTAGGCCAAACTTATGTCTGGAGCTCCTAATGGTGACGCCCCAGTCCCTTGCAAGAACCTTCAAAAGTCGTGGGATTTTCTAGCTGAATAAACACCAAAGTCTATACTCCACGGGATGGGATTTCTTAGTTCGGGCATAAAAGTCCCCTCCCTCCAATCGGCTTCTGGCAGGTTGTGCTGAAGAAATGGTCACGATTTAATAAGGGTCCTACCATTCTCCAGTCCGATACCTCAGTTTTCAGACCGATTTGTTTCCTCACCTTTATGATGTTAAAGCCGTTAAAAGTGGCTGGGCATATGACCTAAGGATCGGGTTGTTCCTAAAGCTATCATGACGAGTTCGGTACGTAACGATGGTACACAAGTATCCGAATTCTGAAAGTGGTGGAGAAAAACAAAAGGCTAGCCCGTGGGGACCAGTACGACGCTGGTAGCTGCACCTCTCCAACTGTACAAGAAAATCAGAAGAGGTTCATTCTGATGCCTCTGGCTGATGCCACTTATCTTCACACTGGAACTCCAGCGATTTGTCTTCCAACGCCTGAGATCTGTTCATTAGTCGAGGTCAAAGGAACGTCTAGACATGTAGAATATACTGAAAATATACTACTCAAAAGTCGGTTGTCGCAACACAGGGACCCACCATCTGTCCGCGTGAAAAAGTTACACTTAATCTGACTTCAAATGATGCGATCAACTTAGCAGAATAGCCGTACATAAAAACATCCTGGCCAACCTCCAAATCAGTAAGATTAAAACAAGATTCAGGAGTTGCAGTTGAAGCACTAACACTCAGAGGTAACATATAAACACAAGTTATCTAGGTGTTAAGGAACAACCAGAGATCAAGGGCACTGTCTTATTTACCAAAAAGTTTGGGTATCAAGGCTTACCTGGGGTACAAGCAAGAGGCCGGCAGCCTGATCTATGGCTCCATAAAAGTGGGCAGAGCCAAGTGGACTCAGCAGACGACTGCTTACAAAGAGCTCGTATTCACGATGGGAAATTTTACACCTGGGGCAAGTGTGACCTGTTTCTCCACGCATTTAGCGTATCGTTCTTGAGGCATGTAATACGCTCTCTGATCCTTGGGAATGCCAAGGGAAATCAATGGATCTCATTACAACTCCGTGCACTAGTGTGACGCTCTAGCCAGGTTTTGCTTATCCGCAGTGTTAGCGTGTAGATGGACCGACTCGCAAACGGCTGTAGCTAGGGGGGTACTCGTAACTGCAGTAACTTTTTAAAATACTAGTCTAGTGGATGAAATGACCAAAATGTTTTTTAGTGCAGTCAACGTGGATTTGCAGCGTCAGCAGATCTTGGTATGGGTGGGTGAAATACACAGGCCGAGTAGATTCAGAAAAAAAATTTTGAGAAGAAATTGCTATGTTCAATTGAATAAGATCTTCAAAATAATCATAATTGTAGTACCATAGTTATTGACATTCAGAACCTGAGGATCACAGGAGTCTTTATATATCTCAAACAGAGCATGTTGAAATCACAAATTTACATAGTTTTTCTATGAATTTCAAATACACATAGAAAGTCTGTTTTAATGCATCATTTTTATTTCACAAATATATTGAAAGTTTTTTCTGATATACTCATTTCAGCACAGAAAATAGACTGTCAAAGATAGTCTGAAATCACAGTGAAAATATTCACTATTCAGAATCACATTTATGAGTCTCAATTCATGATTCAGAACCAGAACTATCTTTTGATATTTCAGGAATTCAACATGTCTTATTTCAAGTGAGAATTATCATATTTCATAGAATTAGACATCTATCAGATGTTTACATGACAGATTTTTGAAGAGGATGAATCATTTGAATATATCTCTCAGCACAAAATACATCAGAGTATTTATGAAGTCAATTTATACAGTCAATCTCAGACTCATTACCTGTGATAAATATCACATGCAATACAGTCAAACAGATTTTCACAGGAAAGCATAAATGTATTATTCATTATATATATTCAAATTTCAGAGACATGGAGTAATGACTATTTTCATGATGACACATATAAAATGAAATCATAGTTTGATTTGTTTATAAATCTATTTATCTCTGAGATCATACAAATAACAGACTGGATTCACTCATATGGCCATTTTTCATGAAAACATTCAATATAAATATTTATTCACATGAGTCACATGGAGAAACTGTTCAAGTCTACTAGAAAGTAAATTTTATCACAAGAGTCTTCTTTTCCTGCTACAGAATAATACACTTTTAATGTCAGGATCTTATTTCACTCATCAGAGAAGAACAGTTGAATATCCACCTGTGGATATGTCACAATCTTTTTCAGAAATCACAATCTGATATGTACATATGGAGAAATTTAAATATATCATTATGTGATTCACTTTATCAGAGACATCTTTCATTCATTTTGCATGTCATTCAATATGTCTGGAGTAAGGAGATATTCATTTCATAATTTCAACAGTGAGTCAGGAATTCATCTGATGACAAATTAAGATCATGAAATGATATACAATGGAACATTGAAATTATCTCATTTTCATAATTCATTTGTAAACAGGACCTAATGAGTCAATAACCTAGAGAATAAAACAGAGAATAAGAGTCTATTTTTCATGCTTCTTTCAACAAATAATGACATAAGTGCATTTTTTTCATAAATGGCCTCAGATCTCACAGGTCACTCAGCAATTCTGATACTCAAGCTTTCATAATACCTGATCATATAGACAATGTCTATTCATAGCTTATGAATTGATCAAATTCAGGAAAAATCTGAAAATAGTCAACTTTTTTTATCAGATTCATAAGAAAGTCTCAGAAATACAAATCCTTTAAATCATTATATATAAATAGCAGAGTCAAACAGATTTATAATGAACACTATTTCATCATAATTCAATAAAAAAACCATGGATATATATTCTGAATACAGTCGGAATGTTTAACACTGTGAGATTGAAATACATTGTTCATTCACATAGCCAGATGTAAATGAAGTTACATTATAGGATTTCAGAATCACAGTCAGAATGAATAATATGAAGTCTTTATAGCACATTCAGAACTCCTGAATAATGAGAATACTAGTCAATGGAAACTTATTCTGACATAATCACATTACAGAATATACAAATTAAATTCAACAGATATTCATAAAAATCTACATTCTCTGAAACATCAGACACAGCAGGACTTTTCAATTGTTGAAGAGAAGAAACCTAGTGAGTCATCCACTCATATTCAGAGGAGTGAAAATACATAGTGAGGTCAAATGGTGAAGTCATTTAACTGGAACACATGAATAAATTCAGAATGTCATATGGTCACATACAGAATACACATCACTAATGGAGTCAGCACATCTGTAATAATGTTTCTTTCAATAAAATTCTGATGAATTTGTTTCAGAAATATCTCTATAGATTTGACATATGAAGAAAGTCAAATACATTTAAAATAATATGAATTTCTCTGTGAGAAAATAAACATACCTGAGAGTAAAATAGAATTTCATAAGCCTTCTCAGTCAGATACTGATAAAAGTTAATCTATATGTTTCAGGCCACTGACTCAGAATACACACCAAACGCAAAAACACACAGATCTCTACATCATTTATAGAAGAATCACTGAATGACAATAGGAAAAGTAAGGAGCATTTTTACACACCATATGTGACCCTGAATAATATAAACCTGAATCAGAACCATTGAATAACAATAGTCAGGTGTCTATTTTATATGGCCTCTCATTTCAGTAAAAAACTTCTATGGAGTAATCAGGATGCTGTTTAAGATAGCCAATTAAGTGCCTTCCTGAATGATACACACTGGTGATAGTCAGGAGTCTATTTCATATGAACTCTAATTCTGTGTATCGCTGAGTAATACACACCTGAGTGTCAGGAGTCTATTTGGTATGGACACTCATCAGAACCTGTTTGAATAATGCACACATGGAGAATAATGAGGAGTCTATCATATGGCTACTCATTCAGACAAACAGTGAAACGCACATGGAGTAATTAGAAGTCTTTTCATATGGCTCTTTCACAGCCTCACTGAATATTACACTTGTGATATAGTCTGGAGTCTATTTTTATGGCCACTCATTCAGAATCACTGAATAATGCACACCTGTGGAATAGTCAGAAGTCTCTTTCCTATGGCCACTCATTGAGAGCCACTAAATGTACACACCTGGGGAAATAGTCAGGATTTACTTTATCCTCTCAGAGTCTCACTAAATAATGCACACCTGTGGAATAGTCAGGAGAATTTTTCATGTGGCCTCTCATTCGGAGTGTCACTGAATAATGTGTAGTCAGGAGTCTATTTCATGTAGACACATATTCAGAGCCTGAATAAGACAGACCCTTGATATAGTAAGAATCTAATTATACATCTTCTGAGCCTCACTGAATAATACACACCTGGAGAATAATTTGGAGTCTATTTTCGATGGACATTCATTCAGAGCCTCGGTGAATAATGCACACCTGTGGAGTAGCCAGGAGTCTATTTCATTTGGACACTTCACATAGCCTCAGTGGATAATATGCACGTGGATTAGTCAGGATTCCATTTCATGGCCACTGACTGTAACCTCAGTGAATAATGCACAAATGTAAAGTACTCAGCAGTCTATTTCATATAGCCACTCATTCAGAGATTCACTGAATAATACAAATATTTAAGATAGACAGCATCCTGTTTCATATGGTCACACAAGAAGAGCCTCACTGAGTAATACACACACCTGGGAAGTGTTAGAGTCTACTTTATATAGCCTCATTTACAGCCTCAGGAATAATGCACATGTGTGGAATAGACACTAGTCTATTTTATATGGCCACAAAATCAAAGCCTGAGTGAGTAATACACAACTTTGGAATAGTCACTAGTCTATTCCATATGCCCAAATATTCAGAGTCAGAGTCAATAATACACACTGTGACTAGGAAACAATTTCATATGGCCAAAGTTTCAGAGCCTCAGTGAATAATACATACCTGGGAATACTCAGGACGCTATTACATGGCATCTATTTCAGAGCTTCATTGAATAAGAACACCTGTATTGTAGTCAGAATTCTATTTTGTATATAGCCACATATTCAGAGCCTAACTGAATAACATACACCTTGGGGAAAGTCAGGATTCTATTTCTATAGCCACTCATTTAGAGAAATGTAAAATGCCTGAGGAGTATTCAGGAGTCTCTATTTTATGGCCACTCATTCAGAGCACAGAATAATACAGACCTATGGAAAAGTCAGGTGTATTTCACATGGCCACTTATTCAGAACCTCAGTGAAGAATCATATATATCTGGAAAATACTCAGGATTCTATTATATATAGCCACTTATTCAGAGACTCACTGAATAATGCACACCTGGGAATAGTCTGGAGACTATTTGATATGACTGTCACCCAGTGACTCAGTGGAAAATGCACAGCTGAGAAATAGTCAAGAGGATAGAGTCAGGAGTCTATTTTATGTGGTCACTGTTCAGAAACTCACTGAAGAATACACACTTGGGAATAGTCAGAGTCCAGGTCATATGGCCACTCAATCACAGCATTACCAAATAATGCACAATCAATAGTAAGAGTCTATTTCATGGCCTCTCATTCAGAGCTTCAGTGCAATAAACAGCTGTGGAGTAGTCAGGACCCTATTTAAGGTAGCCCCAAATTAAGCAGCTGTGAATGATACACACATGTGATAGTCAGGAGACTATTTGATATGGACACTCATACAGAACCTCTGAATACTGCACATGTGGGGAATAATCACTAGTCTATTTCATATGGTGATTCGTTTGGAGAGTCAAAAATAACACCTGTGAGTAAAATGGGTCTATTTCATAAGGCCACTCTTTCAGTGTTTTAATATGTATATCTGATAAGTCAGGAATCTCTTTCACATGGCCACTGTTCAGGGCCTCTGTGAATAATACTCCCCTCAGAAATAGTCAAGGGTCTACTTCAAATGGCTACACATTCAGAGTCTCTGTAAGTAATGCACACCTGGGCAATACACAAGAGTCTCTTTTTTATCTTAGTCAGAGTCTCAATAATACACACCTGGGGAAGAGTTAAGAGTCTACTCATGTAGCCACTATTTAGAGCCTCAGTGAATAATGCACACCAGGGTAATAGTCGAGCATTTTTATATGGCCACTCATTCTGTGCCTCCTGAATGATACACCTGGGGAATCAGGATTCTATTTCATACTACCACTCATTTAGAACCTTATTGAATAATTCACAATGGAGCAATAGTCAGGTGTCTATTTTATATGGCCTCATTCAAAGTTTCAGTGAATAATGAACTTATGGAGTAATCAGGCTGTTTAAGATAGCCACGAATTAAGTGCCTTCCTGAATGATACACACCTGGTGATAGTCAGGAGTCTATTCATATATGAACTCTAATTCTGTGTCAGCTGAGTAATACACACCTGGGGAAGTGGAGTCTATTTGGTATAAACAAAACCTGTTTGAATAATGCACACATGAATAATGAGAGTCTATGTCATATGGCTACTCATTCAGACAAACTGAATAAGCACATGGAGTAATTAGGTCTGTTTCATATGGCCCTATTTCACAGCCTCACTGAATATTACACTTGTGATATAGTCTGAGTCTATTTTTATGGCCACTCATTCAGAGAATCACTAATAATGCACACCTGTGGAATAGTCAGAATTCTCTTTCCTATGGCTACTCATTGAAAGCCTCACTAATGTACACAGAGTCAGGAGAAGGCAAGATGGCCAGAGGCGACTCAGGATTGCAGCTCTCAGTGAAGGCGCAGAGGGTGAGTCCTAGCCATTCTCGGATGTTCTTTTATGCCCACAGAGCTGAAAGTCCCAGGTGGAGAGACACAGGCTAGCACAGTGGCTAATGCAGCCGCCCTGCACAGCGGACCCGCGTGGAACTCACTGGTCTGGGTGCCCTGTTAAACCGGCAATCTGAGATTTGAAGCAGATTGGCATGTCCATCTGATTGAATGGGACTTGGACAATGAGCCAGACCAGGAGTTTCCTGGGAAGCGTGATCTGAGCCGTAGTGGGCAGCCAGGAGATCGTGACGGATCCCAGTGCCCTATCGGCAGGCTACTGGGGCGCCAGAGAGAGTCGACCTTTCAGCTTGGGGAGAGGAAGAGAGAGAGAGAGACGACTCTGAGGCAGGAGCTGGGTGATCGGGGTCAGGTCCCACGCTCAGGGGACAAGCAGGGCGGCGACTGGAGATGCTTGCTGAGAGTTTTGCTGCCATCTAGGACGCAGCCCGGTGAGGAGGGCATCCACCATTGATGACAGTCCACCCCACAAGTACCGCCCAGGACTGACAGCCTGTCACAACTTATAACAGAGAGACTCCGCCCACAGCAGAAGGGAGCAGCAACAGGGCGGACCCATGCTAGCAGGTCAGAGCCCCGCAGGCAACAGTGAATAGACTGTCTAGCAGGACAGTGCAACAGATACTCATAAAAGAAAGCCCCAACTCCCTGAGACAGAGCATCTAAGGAAAAAAGTGGTGTTTTATGAGTTCTATGCAGCAGACATAAACAACCTCCCAACAACCTGAATGAACAACGGAGCTCACAGCTCAGCACTGGAGCTATAAAGCACAGACTGTCTCTCAAGCAGCTCCTGACCCCTGTATATCCAAGGAGTCACCCCAGAAAAGGACTAATCAGACTGACATTTGGCTGGCATCATTCTGGAACAAGGCAGCAGAAGAAGAAACTGGTATCATCCTCATTGTTCTGCAGGTGCTGCAGGTATACCCCAGACAAGCAGGGCCTGGAGGACCTCAGCACTCATACAGCAGAGAGATAGATCATTAGAGGAAAACTAAGTAGAAATACTTCATCATCAACAAAGTCCACACAGAGACCCAATTGAAAAATCAGCAATACTAAGACGACAGGCGATAAATCCATAAAGATGGAAGAAACCAAAAAGGAGGAAAGCACCACTCCAAAAGGACCAAACTCCTCACCAGCAAGGAACAAAGCTGGCATAAAATTTTGTAGAGCAAAGTTTGTGTTTCACATGAGTGCAAATGAATGTATATTTTATTTTTTATACCATTAAATTATATATATATTTTTCCATTCAAAAGCACACAGTGTTAATTTATAAAATGACATCCAAGTGAATGATGATTGTTTTTGCATGTCCCCCTGCTTAGATTTTTTAAAATATATATTCAAAAATTAACATCCTTCTTTAAAAATATAGAAGTAAAAAAAGGGAAATTAAAAAAAACCAACTTGGCTTTATTGATTGGTGAAGGGTTTTACCTGATCAAGAGGCAAAGTTCTAGTGACAACTGCGACAGGGCCCTTCAGTCTTCCAGTGGCAACGACTCCACTGTCATTCTGAGGCAAGTCTTGTTAATCCACATTTAATAAGCAGCCCAGGATGCTTCAGTGTCATTTCATAGGTCTCATGACTGGACTGTTTTCAAGATGCTCCACTTCCGTGTAAGTATTCAGAAATTTTCAATATGCTTCTCCTATTATCATTTCCCTACTGTTTTCTGTTCCTGCTAAAGGTGCCCAAATAACCATAAACACAAACATCCCATTCTTCACTGCAACTTTTAAACAAAAACAAAAGTCAAAATTAAACTGTTTCTAGGCTACCGTTTTTGGTATGTAGGCTGTTTATGTAAAACAAAAACAAAAAAAAAGGAATCTGAAAATATAGAACTATAAACAGGTGACTTTATAAAAATGTCTAAGAGAATTTTATGAGTTACAAAGAAATCTGTTCCTTTACCATGATAAAACTCACTAAGTTGTACCTAATGTTATGGGCTGTCAGTGTATGTGTAGAGTGCACCTGTGAAAGTAGCTGAAATCAAAAGTAGCTTAAATTGACAAACTTCAGAACACTTGAGTGATAAAACACAGGCAGCTCTTCAAATATAACTAATTCTAAACAGATGCATACAAGTCAGTTCAAATCTACAAATTAAAATTCCACCTGGAGAATTTTTTGACTATGAGGATTTAAAACAATGCACAATATACAAATGTAAATAAATGGCTCTTAATGCAAATCAAAATGTACAGACTCTTCACAGGTGAACTAGTAGCTGTTTTAAATGTCTTTTTTTCTGTACTAAATATATATCTCATTTAATTCATGTAGCCACAGCAAAATACGACAATGTCAAAGCATAGCCTGTAAACTAATACATCTTATGATGTAAAAATATTGCTGATTTGGTACTCCAAGAGTAAGCTCTACAGTTCTCAAGCAGAATGGTCAAACTCTTGGCAGGAAACACAGTATTACAAGAACCAGACAATTCAAAGTATGGCGTTTTTAGGGTCATGTTCAAGGAATGCTATACAACAGATGTCATATTATTGTGAACAAGATGAGGAATGCCTATCACATATTACTATAGTAATTGTATAGCAGGGTGCCTATCCCAGCTTATCTACAGCATGGGGACAAAAAACCACCGAACAGTTTTGCAGCCCCAGGACTAGGAATACATTTGAATATATCTGCCTTTGCAGAAAACAACAAAATTTCTACATCTAAGCAGTTGTGTAGATGTTTAAGAAATAAACAATTTATACAGTCTCAATCCTCCAAAGGCTTACTTTTTTTAAAAAAACATTACCTTGTGAAAAGTTTAAAATATACTACTTAACGTAGAATACAGTGAAATCAAAGCATGTTCAACTTTAAAAGGCAACAGGAACCTCAAAGCAAACTAAAATGGCAAAACTCTATCTTTGAAAGTACTCAAAATTATATATATCTCCAAAACTTCTAATACAGTATGCCAAGCATTTGGTTAAAGATAAGTGCCATCATTATTTTCATGAAGTATGTTAATACACATTAAGTAAACCCTGAAAGCTCAGCTTGGCCTTAATTTTTAGGCTTTACAAATCATATGTTGAGGTCTTCATGAGCCAGTCAGTACACACACAGATCTGGAAACTTCATCTCATAGACTGGGACCGATTGGTATTGGGCATGCCCAGAAGTGATGGTCAGTGTTCCTGATGGACTGGGAGGAGGACGTATGGTGAGTTCCAATATTTGAGCGAGTCTATCATGGAGCAAATTTGCTTTGGATTCACACTGTGCTGCTATTTCTTCAAAAGGTGCTTTCCGAAATTTCTCTATCACAAGACGCCTCTTTTCCTTTTCCTGTTCCTCCATTCCACTGGTATCAATTGCTTTCTTCAATGCTTCAAAAGTGATTTCTTCAGTGTTACTAACTACATCAGCAGAAGGAACATTGTTGGATAAAATATCCACCTGAATGGATACGGTGTCCACAATGCTTTTTCTTCTAGAAAGTCGATCTTAATCTGTTACTTGCGGTACATATGGTACTGACAATCTCTCAACACTATATCCACTTCCACCTAGTGACTCTGCGATCTTGTTGGTCAGAAAGTACAAATCTTTCTCATACTTCTCTAAAGATTTTGGAAGCATGCACTTATCTCTGAAGATATGCTCTGGTAGAAAATAAGGAGCTTCCATAGTTCGAATTTCAATAACCTTGCTAACATGCTGGCAAGATGCAGGGACAGCTATCATCTGACTGACAAAGTTGAGATACGCTGCAACCAGTGCCATGATCCCACAACAATGGAACATTGGCAAATTATCCTCATTGATAATTGCACTGTCCTGTAAAGCAATGGCCAGTCGAATGAGATCAATAACTACTTCTTCATTAGCAAGTTCAATAGTTGTAAGAGCAAGAGAAGTATAAAGTAGTTCATAGTTTTTCTGAACGTTGTCTTCCTCTTTACAACCCAAATATATGTGACGATATAGCTGTTGCCCATTCTT